>JAUCBJ010007573.1:0-49155 GCA_032718475.1 Nemertoderma westbladi
CGAAAATTCCCCCAGACGAAGGTTGGACGCGGACGAAGATTGCGCTCGGGCGAAGGTTGTAAGTGGGCGAAGGTTGCACCCAACCATCCTGTAATGGTACATACAGTATTTTGCTCAGAATAAAATCTGCTTATGATGTAGCTACTGTAGATACCTGTTGAGGGTGTTGTTTATTACCAATAAAGGGGATGTTTATCTGAAACTCTCCCCCGCCTTTTTACAGTTTTAGGTCCACGTAGCAAGACCTCTAGTTGTTGGCCTTCCTAGGTAGTAGTTGTATGTGACTTGTGTAGAACTTACTGAGGTTGGGAAGTGGCTGGCCTTCCTAGGTAGTAGTTGTATGTGACTTGTGTAGAACTTACTGAGGTTGGGAAGTGGCTGGCCTTCCTAGGTAGTAGTTGTATGTGACTTGTGTAGAACTTACTGAGGTTGGGAAGTGGCTGCCTTCCTAGGTAGTAGTTGTATGTGACTTGTGTAGAACTTACTGAGGTTGGGAAGTGGCTGCTGTACATCACTACTGTAGTTGTTGGTGTTAGGGTGTTCTTGTTGTTAATTTCCAGTTGGGTTTTAGTTTTATAAAAGTTTAGTTTAGTTTAGATAATTTTAGCTTCATACGGCGCAGTGGCGAAGTTGGTAGAGCGTTGGACTTGGAATCTCTAGGCCTACATACCGAGTTCAATCCAACTTTCTGGTGAATATTTTTGGTAGTAAGATTGGTAGTAAGCCATTCAAGGAGACAGTTAATGCGTTAGTAGACTGATAGACGTGGACCTGCGAGATTTCGCGCTTGTTTATGTTGTCTTTGTATACAAATGATGAACTGGTGGCGGACTCCATATAGACCCTACTGTAGTTTTGCTTTCTACCTACTGTATACAATTAAATCTATTATAAAATGTATCCAAATTAACATTTGCACCTGCCTACCCTGATATTCCCTCGCCTACCCAACTAAAAAATCCTGGCTACGGGCCTGTCTCTGACTGACAGCTCAACAGCCCCTATAGCAATTTAGACAAAGATAGTGTTAGGTATCTGGATGTTGATATAAATGGAATTCGGAGGCGTATAGTGACGTCACGACCAATCACAGACCGTTTTCATATTTTGAATAATTTTTAAACTGAAAACACCAATATCTCAGCTATTTTAGCATCTTATTGAATTCTGTAAACGCCATTGTGTTTCTGTGATATTATTGCATCTAATTATTAATCTGGTTTTGAATTTGAGTTGTGAACCCCATTGATAACAATAATATTGCTAAATTGTTCTATCTGCAAGCGCACTTATCATTTTCAATGTGGTACATGTGTGGACACACAAGATATACAAAATTTTGAAAATGATATTTATTGCATACACTGTTATATAAAAATATTTCCATTTACTGATGTTTCAACTGATAATGACATATTTTTCTTTGATGATGATGCTGAAGATGATATTCTATTACCTGAAAATTATACTGATTATAATAGCACTTTTAACTATATTGATCCAGATACAAATTTAAAAAATTACATCACAAATTGTCAATACTACGATGAACTTAAATTTAATAATACATTTAATAATATAAATAACAACAACTTATCCATTTTTAATATAAACTGTAGGAGCCTAAAACTGAACTTTTCCGCTATTATTGACTACCTACAGTACTGTATCTTCACTTAACACCTGTATCATGCATATATCGCGTATAATATATGGTACCGGTACACCAACTACAGTAGGGCCATGGCTTCATGTAGGCCGCGGTGTACAGTACTACTGTACAGCAAGAAAACCTAAAGATAATAAAGCTAGCCTAGCGCCATCTACAGGTAGCAAGGCGTAATAAGCTACTGTATGTACAATAGCTCACATCCCCTTTCGAGTCCCAGGAATAATTTTCTGGGGCTATCAAAATGTCCGTAAGTGTCCGAAAGTCTGGGTGCTGGCGTGGTCAGTCCATCGCGCAGCACGAGCAAGGCTCAAATTACTTTCAGTTTCAGTCCGTGAATTACGGGTTGTACCCCAGAGCCGCTGGGGGGCGCCGTTGTCGCCGTGGGTAACGATCAGTAGTGGGAGCGGCGCGCGCGGGGATGGGTTTGGTGGTCACCAAGGTGGGGGACCAATGGACACACTTGGGCGAGGGTTCCGTGCTCGGCGTGGTGTCCCTGGTGGCGGTGTCTGAGCTCATGGTGTCCGATGTGGCGGAGTTGTCCCGCAACAGGTGGCGGCGGTTCCGGACAAGGGAAGGTCCGGATGGCAATCGGACTACGTATTTACGGAGGGGCCAGGTTTCAGCGATGGTGCTGGCCTGGTCCCAGCCCAGTGTCCAGTTCGCGGGTGCTGGATTCGGACAGGATCGCCGACTGCGAGGGCGGGGAGCGTCCGGGCTCCTTGGTTTGTAGGTCCGTTTGCGGCTTGCCGCGATGGTGGGTGTCGCGAGGTTGAGGGCTGTCCGTGCCGCCTGGTGGGTGCGCGTGAAGGCGGAGTGGTGTCCGGGAACGTGAGTGCGGACCGGGTGTCCAACCAAGATTTCGGCTGGGGATATCCCGTGCCTCCACAAAAAATTCCAACGAAATTGCTAATATATTTAACGAACACTTTGCCGCCATAGGTTCAAAATTATCTGAAAATATTCCAAAAAGTAATAGAAATCCAACTCGTTTTATAACGCACCGCAAAGCAAATTCATTTTCTGAAACTACTGAAGCAGAAGTAATATATAATATATTAGACTTAGACAGTAACTGTGCCACCAATGACAAATTTCCAATTATATAAATTAATTAAAATAGCTGCTTACGATATCTAGCCCCCCATATAACATATTTAATTAATTTATCAATACTGTCTTGAGCGGACCATGATAACAAGCCTCAATTCACAGTCTTTTCAAGTAGTTTACGCACCCCTTCAAAGTCATAAACCATACAGTTCTCTACAAGCACCAGTATAATTTTAGCTTCTTCCATGTAAAAATGTCTGAAACAGATCAAACTTTTTCCCTGCTGAATTTGACCTTTATTCCACCGTCTTCCGACATCGTGTGGTATACATTAGAACTACATATTATTCAGAAGTGGTTACATGGTTTGGTTATATAACATTACTATAGTTATACATATTTGTTAGTTTCTACACACATGCGTTTAGTTAATGTAATAGATTTGTGTTAGATACGCTCACTGACGTGACATTCCCCCTTCAAACAAATTATAGTTTATATTCTCAGCATGATATACTATGACATAATTAGAAGATCTACGTTCAGGTTAAATTATAATATTTACTGTTCTTATTACATTTACTCTATAGTTTTAATTAAATGGTATTAGAAGTACCATGTCAGAGATGGCTCTCTCATATATGGTTCGTTTGACAATACCTTTGAGGTCCGACCCAGGTTTGACTTTGCAGACTTCAAGGTCAGCAGAACGTACCAAACCATCTGTGTTACATTTGACATTAATTACCCGGGCCATAGGCCACGCATTTCGTTTTATGGTTTTATCTCTTAAGAGAACTATGTCTCCTTTTTTTAAATTTGTTTTCGACATTGTCCATTTGTGGCGAATTTGTAAAGTCTGTAGATAACCTTCGCGCCATCTCTTCCAAAACTCATCAGCTAGATGTTGAACTCTTCTCCATCGATTCTTACCATAGGCTAGAATATCTTCCTTGGAAAAGTTCTCAATTGGAGAAGGATGAGGATTATCCTTTAGCGTTAATAACATTGCTGGTGATATTGGCTGTGGATCATTAGGGTCATAAGATACTTCCCACATCGGGGTAGAGTTCACAATTGCCGCCGCTTCCCAGAGGAAAGTGTGAAGCTCGTCTCTTGATAGTAGTCGAGGACCTATTTCCATTAGAGTTGAATCGATTATTCTACGAATGGATCCGATTTTCCTTTCCCAAACTCCACCAAAGTGCGAGGCATAAGGAGGATTTAAATCCCAAGTACAGTTGTGGTTCTTTAGTTCCTTCTGAATAACATCTAAATTTATATTGGCGTCTTGATTTCTGGCTCCTATGAAATTAGATCCATGGTCACTACGTAAGTGTTGACAGCTACCACGGATTGATAGAAACCTGGAGAAAGCATTTTTGAAACTAGATGTATCCATTAGAGGGAGGAGTTCTATATGTACAGCTCTGGAAACCAAACAAGTTAGAAGCAGGCACCATACTTTCCTTTCTGCTTTGTTTCGACGAGTAGTATTTCCCTCTCTAATGTGCCAAGGTCCCATCACGTCGAATCCTGTGTTGGAAAATGGTGCTGACTGTTCAAGACGATCTGCAGGGAGATCCGCCATTATTTGAGTAATAAACTTTCCACGTTGTTTTTTACATGATACACAATTTGCAAGATGTTCACGTATCATTGTTCTACCACTTTCTATATGAAAGCCGTTTTCTCTAATTGCACCATGTGTAATATGGCGTCCCTGATGATGTGTCAATGTATGAAAATGGTTCAGAATAGCAACTGTGAGTTTGTGATCTTTAGGAAGTAGGAGAGGATGCCTTGCATCGAAAGAAACATCTGCGTGTCTCAACCGACCTCCGACACGTATTAATTGGTTTTCATCAATGACAGGACAAAGTTTACTCAATGGATGAGCCTCTGGAACAGGTTTTCCATCAGATAAACTACTAATAATGTCGCTATATCTGCTTTGTTGAGCATCCTTCACTAAAATCCTTATAGCTTCTTTATGAAGATTTGAAGTGGATCGTGGTGCTAAGGAAATTCCAAGCTTTTGGCGTATCTTATCAACTTTCAATCTGATCATTGATAGAATTCTTTCAATAGTATTTACCATTATGGACCACTTACTAACTCTTAAAAACAATGAATCAATTAAAGTATTGGATTTATTAAATGACTTCAACGTCAAAAGTGATATTTTTTCCAGTCTCTTTTCTATTATAACCTCTGGTAGATTTACTAAAGGAATTGGCTCATAATCTTCTTGCTTTAGATTTTCTTGCCATAGAAAGTTGGGACCTTTTAACCATGATGTAGCAAGAAGAGAAGAGGGGTCCATCGGACGTGTAGTCATATCTGCAGGGTTATCTGATGAGTTAATATAGTACCATTGACTATAAACAGATGTGTTTAAGATAAGTTCAACTCTCCGGGTAACGTATTTGGAGAAACGTCTTTCTTCATTTGATAAGTACCCCAATACTACCTTGCTATCACTATAAAAGTAAATCCTTGTTGGTTTGGTGCTAAGTTCTGATATAGTAACCTCTACGGCATGGGCGCAGTCTGTTGCAGCACATAATTCTAGTCTTGGTATTGAAGTTGCAGATCTTGGTGCTACTTTGGCATCTGCACACAATAACGATACATGTATATTGGAATTAGTGCTTTTTGAACGCATATATAAGACACAGCCAATTGCATCTTTTGATGCATCAGCAAATGCGTGAAGCTCTTGTTCATTAACCTCACCGAAGGTTGATGGATAGAAACATCTCGGTATACATATTTTGTCTAACTTATTAAGAGATTGTTTCCAATTTTCCCAGGATGTTCTATAAGATTCCGGAAGTGGGTCATCCCATCCAGAGTTATCAAGACCATTTGCTGATTGTGTCTTAGGGGGGATAACTTCTCTCTGAAAGAGTCTGCCTGCTAATACAATAGGACAAACAAATCCTATGGGGTCAAAAATGGTATTTATCACTGAGAGAATACCTCGTTTTGTGAATGGTTTATCAGGTATAGACACTGAAATAATGAAACTATCGGTATTTATGTCCCATGCAACACCAAGAGCTCGTTGTATAGGGGCATCATCGAAATCAATGTGTGCTAAGTCAGTTGCGCATTCTGACTTTGGAAAAGCATCTAAAACTTCTTTTTTATTAGATACTATTTTATGTAGTCTTATATGGAATCTTTCTAGGGTTGATTTCGCACTGGCTAGAGTCTCTATTGCTGAAGTTACTGTAGCAGCACAGCCTAAACCATCATCAACATAAAAGTTATCATTTATATAAGTCTTTGCTTTTGGTATGATTTGACTGTGGAGGTTTGGGGTTGTATTGACTAATTCATCTGAAGATTCTATTTCAGTTGCATACCGTAGTCCAAATATTGCTATAGGTGGACTAGGTTTATTACCGAAAATATGGACTCTGGCACGATACTGAACAATTTTCTTGTTAGGATCATTATCTTCAAACCAGTAGAAACGGAGAAAATCTCGATGTTCCTTATTTAAATGAAAGGAATGAAACATTGATTCTATGTCAGCAACAAATGCTACAGGGTGTTCTCTAAATCTCATAAGTACTCCGCGTAATCTGTTATTTTGGTCTGGTCCTGAAAGAAGAACAGAGTTCAAACTAACACCATGATAAGAAGCAGAACTATCAAAGACAATTCGTAATTTCTTTCTTGGATGAGTGACGGGAAAAACTGGGAGGTACCAGCACTTTCCTTGTGTACAAATCAATTCTGTAGTTGGAATTACTTCTATATGGCGAGCATTTATAGATTTTTCCATAAATTTTATCGAATCTGAAAGTTTGTCTGGTTCCCGCTTTAAGCGTTGTGGGGCGAGCCACGAAGTTGGCGGAGCCTTAGCGAATTGACACTGTTAGGGGGTGGGTCAATTTATGCAAATAGTTGTCGTCGTCGTCGTCGTCGTCGTTGTCGTCGTCGTCGTTGTCGTCGTCGTCGTTGTCGTCGTCGTTACGATTTTGACATGCTAATAACTTTGTCGGATTTAAAGCTGCCAAGTTGAAAATTTGTAGGTATCAATATAAGCAAAAGTTGAGATTTTTGAGAGACTTTCAGACACCATCAGTGCAATGGTCTCCCGCTAGAGGGCCACATGTCTAAACATTAAATGGCCACCCATTTCTTTGCTTTTAATCCGTTTAAGCTGAAACTTGGGAAGTATGTACTAGACCATTAGCTGTAAATTTCAAAGGAGGCTAATCTGTCTGCAGTTCTCCAGTCTGCCGCTAGAGGGCGAAATGTCCCGAATGTGAAATTATTCTTCCATTTAGTTGTTTATGATCTGATTACGCTGAAACTTGTCATATATGTACTAGATGACATCCTGAGTCTTTGTGTGGATTGTAATCGGTCCGAAGTTTTCCAGTCTCCCGCTAGAGGGCCACATGTCTAAACATTAAATGGCCACCCATTTCTTTGCTTTTAATCCGTTTAAGCTGAAACTTGAGAAGTATGTACTAGACCATTAGCTGTAAATTTCAAAGGAGGCTAATCTGTCTGCAGTTCTCCAGTCTGCCGCTAGAGGGCGAAATGTCCCGAATGTGAAATTATTCTTCCATTTAGTTGTTTATGATCTGATTACGCTGAAACTTGTCATATATGTACTAGAAGACATCCTAAGTCTTTGTGTGGACAGTAATCGGTCCGGAGTTTTCGAGTCTGCCGCTAGAGGGCGAAATGTAGGAAAGTGATAACCTTTGCGAATTCCTTGATCTTAATCTATTTAAGCTGAATTTTGGAATATACAGTACCGGTATGTACTAGACCACATGCCTCGTCTTTGTGAGGAAGGTGATCGATCCGTAGTTCTTTAATATGCCGCTAGAGGGCTAAATGTATGAAAGTGAAAACCTTCCAACATTTCGTTATTTATGATCCGTCAATCGGAAACTTGGTAGATATGTAATAGACCATAGGCTGTGGCTTTGTAGGGAAACTAATCCTTCCTTCTTCAGTTACCCAGTCTCCCGCTAGAGGGTTAACGTTTTCCGGGAAAATCTTCTCCTATGTTTTTATAATCCTTTCGAGTTGATACTTAGCATTAACTCATTTCACGTGCTGCGCGAAGGCCCCACTTCGTGTAGTGTATTATTTGTTCTATTAAATACAGCTGCCCTGTTATCAGGTAGAGATGGATCTTCCATTTTAAAAGGCAGTGGCATCTCTAAGTGCCCTTCTTGATTTATATGAATTGCTTTTCCCATTTTATCTAAGAATAGTCTATCTTGAATAGAAAAGCCGGGCATTTCATCATCGCGATACCGTTTGAATATCTCATTAATTTGATGTCTATCATCATTGTGTTCTGGAAGAAATAAATTACTCCCTTTGGGTTGAAATGTTAATTTGGCCGAATAGTGATCATGAATCGTGCTGGTGCGTAGGGTTCGAAAATCATCATTATTTTCGGGAATATTATTGGGACAAGCTTGGCCAACTAATGCCCATCCTAGGGCTGTGTGGTGAACAAATGGTGCCGTTTCATTAAGACACTCTGTAGCAAGAATATTACCACCATCTTGTCCTATAAGTAGAAGGACTTCCGCATCACCATCTTTTTCAAGAAAATTATCTGCATATTGTGCAATATGATAATGAGAACGTACTATAGCAGGGGTTGCAACTTCGTCTCTTGTGTCTGGGATTGCTATACTTCCATATAGCTTTGGTAATGGAAAAGAGTTATTCTCCCTTACACCAGAAACAATGAGACCCTCTACGAGCATGCCTTTGCATGGAGTTCTGAGACCTCCCAAAGTTGTGATGTAGTAGTCATACTCTGGTGACTTCACTCCAAGAGACTTAAATAGTTTTGGATCAGCGAATGAGGTTGTGGATTGTTCATCAATGATTGCATAACACCTTAGGTTTTGTGACTGACCCCTGGTTCTTACATTGACAAGCATTGTTTTACCACAAGTTCTTATATAATGTTTATTTCCACAAGCAGCAGTACATAGAGTAGATGGCTTACTTTCATTTACATTTTGTCTTTTTTCGGCAGTATCTTTAGAATCAATCTCTTTAGAAATGGTGTCTTTAGAAACGTTATACTTACTTGGATTACCACTATTTATAGGCGTCTTTGAAGGTGTAAAATATTTCACAGTTTTGGAGTGTAAACCTGGGTGTAGAATGGTGGTATGTTTCGTTGAGCCACACGTATGACAAGAGACTCTGACGGAACACTGGTCGGCATAGTGATCTCCTTGACAACGGAAACATAGTTTATTTTCTTGGAGAAACTTGCGTTTGTCTTCTAACGTAAGATTACCAAAGGTTCGGCATTCTAGTAATACATGATTAGAGGCTTTATGGAAAGCACACGTATTTTCATTTATTGTTTTGTTGTTACCAATCATATTTGTTGCAAGAGTACGGGCTGGTTTTGATATGTAATTGGTTCTCATTCTATTACTAACAGATGGCTGATGAGAGTAATAACTAGAGTTAGGATTGGGACTTGTAATAGTTGTAAAGTGTAGATTACAAAGTTCTCTTGTTATTTTTTGAAGAAATTGAACAAAAAATGAAAAAGGCGGATGTATACTATTATGGGCCTGTTCAAATTGTATGCCTTCCTTTCTCCACGAAGTACCGTCTTTTTACCACTCCCTAATAATCGTGTTCAATTATATCTTTAATTAACTATTATAAGAATATTGGATTAATAACTGTGTTTTATTAATTATTGAGCATGGGTTTGAAGGGGTGCGTAAACTACTTGAAAAGACTGTACTTCCTATATTATTTGAACAATAATAACTCCTAAGTATAATATAATATTGTTGGATATTGTAATTACGTTTTTCAATATATAAGGATTTTCTACCCATATCTGTCTTTCTATTTGCTATTCGTCAAAGTCATAAACCATACAGTTCTCTACAAGCACCAGTATAATTTTAGCTTCTTCCATGTAAAAATGTCTGAAACAGATCAAACTTTTTCCCTGCTGAATTTGACCTTTATTCCACCGTCTTCCGACATCGTGTGGTATACATTAGAACTACATATTATTCAGAAGTGGTTACATGGTTTGGTTATATAACATTACTATAGTTATACATATTTGTTAGTTTCTACACACATGCGTTTAGTTAATGTAATAGATTTGTGTTAGATACGCTCACTGACGTGACAAATACAACATGGCTTCTTCCCCAAAATATTAAAACGTACGAAAATTACACCCATTTACAAAAACGGAGATCCTACTGACAGACTAACAAAAATAATTACCGTCCCATATCTATTCTACCACTATCAGACTATTTAGTAAATTATACGAACAGATAATTAATACACAATTACCAGATTACTGAGCAACCTAAACAAATACTGTACTCTATATTATGCGACTCCCAATACGGATTTAGAAAAAAATTAACTACAACAGATGCCATACTAACAATAACAGAACGCCTACAAGAAGCACTAGACTCACAGACAGACAGAATACTGCGAACATCCATATACCAGTATACTGAAGGATAGATACTGTATGCTGGTATGCTACGTATAGGCTACGTTATGTAGGCTAACCGGTTAAATTTTAAACTGAAAAATCGTAAATCTGTAAATTAAGCAATTAATGTAGGCCTACTGCAGGCAGTACTGGTACTGCCTACCATGACCACCTACGAGCGATTGGCGAAAGATAAAGGTAGGCAGGTAGGGCTGTAGCTGTAGGGTACCTACTTAATTTTTTTTAATACGGTAGGCCTAAGCTAGGCCTAAATACTGAAATATATTTTTTTTAAATTTTAGATAATCTCCGGCTCCGACCAAATCCCAACTTCGATCGAGCCCTACTGGCAGGGACTGGACTGCTGGATGTGGATAGTCATAGTGTGAAAGCCAAAAGCGGCCTAATAAAGCAGCGAGTGTTGACGAGCATAACGAGTGTTGAAAATTAACACGATTAAAAAATATCGAGAGTAAAAATAACGCGAGATGAAAAATATCGAAAATATCGAGTGTTGAAAAATATCGAGTGTTGAAAAATATCGAGAGTAAAAATATCCAGAGATATTTTTACTCTCGATAGCACGATAGCCTATTTTTCAACATTAGATATTTCTACTCTTGATATTTTTCAACACTCCATATTTTTCAACACTCGATAGGCCTATTTTTCAACACTCGATATTTTTACTCTCGATATTTTTCGACACTCGATATTTTTCAACACTCGATATTTTTACTCTCGATATTTTTTGAACTCTCGATATTATCGTTATTTTTCAACATTCGATTATATTCTCGCGTTATTTTTACTCTCGATATTTTTCATGTCTCGATATTTTTCAATATAACCCCCCTACCCATCCATACCCAGATACCCATACCACCATTCTGCCATGATGTTATGTAGGGTAGGCCTATGTATTTATCGGTCACCGCTCACCGTCAAACCGTTACCGGTATTTGTTATCATTAATATCATTCTACATCTACATATTTAACTAGGCCTATTTCTTGCTCCAGTAACTCAAAATGCGTGGAAGACTTCTTAAACGATTGAACTTGAATTCCCTTGAACAATCCCTCCCATCTGGAACTTTTGACTCCATATTATTCGAAGAGTTTTCCGAAATCGTACCAAAGATTTTCAACCTTCCCAACACACCTGTCACGGCAGAGGAACTAGAAGAATGTCGAACCGCGCTTTTGGCACCGATGGAAGAATTTATTTGCTGTGGAAACCCATTGGAATATTTACAGGAATCAGCGAATCGTGGAAAGCAATCATATCTTTGTGGCAAAGTCTTCAAAAACGGCGAACCTACCTACTCGTGTCGCGATTGCGCCAGCGACCCTACTTGTGTGTTCTGCAACGAATGTTTCCATAACAGTTGCCACATAAAACACCGGTATCGAATGTCCACCTCTCAGGGCGGCGGTTTCTGTGACTGCGGCGACGAAGAAGCGTGGAAGATGAGCCCTCGTTGCTCACTCCACTCGCAATCCCCATTGGATGAGTCCGCCATAAAGGCTGCGATGGACGCGCTCCCCACTGTCACGCACGCCCGCACTGTTGCTCTATTAAGGGCGACTCTCCACTACTCTTACCACCTCCTCATCTGGCAGGAACCAACAGAGATGCCTAGTTTCCTGAACTACGACGACACCCCGGAATTATTCTGCACGATGCTGTTTAATGACGAGTCGCACACTTACGACGAAGTTATCGGTTCTTTAAAGAAGGCCGTGGGCGCGTCAACAAGCGAAGCGACAGCGTTCGCTGCTGTGGTTGACCGTGAAGGTCGCAGTTGCGTACGACACGGTGCATTCAAGGACTGCGAGGCATCCAGGATTACAATAACCAGGAGCACCTCGAGACATGGGATCTCGCCCTTAAAGACGCAAACAATGGACGTCAGGGTTGTCGCTCACCAAACATTCGCAACACTCCTAGTTAAATGGTATTGTGACTTTATCTGCAGCTCCGAAGGATTCCGACTGCTTCTTTGTGAGGAACTCTTTAACATTAAATGCCTACCTTCCGCGATAATAGCTTCGACCCCTATCCAGGAATTCCCCCTTGTTGAGTCCCTTCTCCTGTCGGACACTAGTCTCTGGAAAGCATGTCGGGTCCAATGGCACAATCTATTCACCCAGAGTGTCTTCATGGATTCCGGGAATAAGCGTGAATTCGCCTTGAGTTTTGTGCGTCATTACGAGTCGATGCTGTCCGCCTTCTTTGCTGATGACCACGATCATTCAGTAAGCGCTACATCCCTGTCGGTACAGCTGTTTACCGTGACCACTATCGCACATCGTTTAGTGGCGGATCACTCGGTGTTGTCCCGAGTACTCCGTGCGACCACCTGCGGTTTGTACGACTCCAATGATAAACTGTTAGATATTATCCCTCGAGCCACGCAAACCACCATTCCGCGCTACCATTATGGATTCAACGATCTCCGCTACTTGCTCCTTAAACCCCCCGCCTCGTGGGACGAGAATCTCACAGAAAGTTTTATTAATTTCTTCGATTTATTCGTCAAATTTGCTAGCAGTTTCCAGTACTATAAGGAGATGATCCGCCAGACTGGTCAGCATATCGAGATGGAACCCGAATGGGAAGGGAGCTTCTACCTGCAGAACTCTCTAACTTCAGTTGTTTCTCTACTTGTCCACTGGTGCTCCTCTAATCGTCGAGTTCTAAGGGAATCGTACAAAATCACGTTTGCCTCACTAACAGACTTTATGCGTCGAACTCCCCTGCCTTTAGTCGCTATCACACTCGGCCCTCAAACTACCGAGGTCTTCGAATACTCCGTATCGACTCAACCAGTAAGTTTCAACATCCCTTTGAACCGCCTAGCCTCCACTCTTCTCCTCCACTCCTCCGTGTCTTCCTCTCCCTTCCCCCTAGAAAGAGAGGAAGCCCTTCTACTGATAGAGGCTCCTCTCCGTCTACTCGTCACTGACTCTCAGATCCACGCAGCGATGTGGCGTCGCAATGGTATTTCGCTGCTTAACCAACAGTTTCTGTATCACTATGCTCGACGCCGATCGGAGACCTACGATCGAGATGTTCTCGCGATACAAATCGGCGCGGCAACACTCCCCCCTGACGACTTTCTAATCGCTGTGGTTAACCGATTCCAGTTGGTTTCCTGGTTCACTGCGGATGACGCTGTTCTAGAACACCATCTACAGTGCACCACCACCATGGTAGAGGAGTTGTTCTTCCTGCTTATCGTGGTGCTCAGCGAACGTTTCACCGTTGGGCTTGGAGACGTCACAGATAACGAGTGCGTACGTCATGAAGTTGTTCATCATCTCTGTAAGGCGAATCTATCCCACGGGGATCTGGTTAAACTCATGCCGGAACACCGTGTCACTGAGGAGTCAGATAGTTTCGAGGAGGTTATCGATTCGGTGGCGGTGTTTAAACGCGCCTCATCCACCTCCAAGGGGCTCTACGAACTGAAACCCGAGTTTCTGTCTGAGTTCAACGCGTTTTACTATCATTTTACTCGCGCGGAGATGTCTGACTCCGAGGAAGTTATGCGGAAGAAGCGGAAACTTTGCGACTCTTCGTCGCATCCGGGACCCCCGCGGTTCCCGCAGCTGCGGCCCGCGTTCGAGTCGTTGGTTCGCTTGTTGGATTCCGACGTGTTTATCTTCCTCGTCTCCGAGGTTGTCGGACGCGGCGGGGCGCGACGACCGACATCCGACGGGATTATCTACCGCGCGTTGCACCTTATCGGGATCGCGTTGCAGGAGGAGCGGCGTTTGTTCTCCTCCCGCGAATCTTCCGGACT
The DNA here is from genome assembly GCA_032718475.1 of Nemertoderma westbladi. Lineage (NCBI taxonomy): Eukaryota > Metazoa > Xenacoelomorpha > Nemertodermatida > Nemertodermatidae > Nemertoderma > Nemertoderma westbladi. The sequence continues at coordinate 14,038 of JAUCBJ010007573.1, forward strand.
CAACTTCGTGGAGAAGTCGACTCGCGGCGAGCCGTCACTGGAGGAGTTGCTGCGTAGGTTGGTGGCCGTCTCAACGGGTAAACATTACCTCGAGCTCCTATCCTGGGTCAATAGAACCTTCGCTGAAGTTAAGAAATCCAAATTCCCGGACGCGCAATGCGAGCTTCCGGATTTCCATAATCAATCGGAAGTTAATTCCGAAAAGGAGAAGGAAGCTAAAGAGAAGGCGAAGCGACGGCGGGAGAGAATCGTGGCCAATATGGGGAGAATGCAGAAAGAGTTTATGAATCAGAACAAGATGCCTCCGGAGATGAAAACCTCTTTGGTGAATGACAATCACTCTGGCTCAGGTTGTTCGTCTGGTTACAATGAACCCATCGCAAGTACGAGTTCAGTCCAGAAACCCAACAAGCCCAACTCAATGATCAATCAGGATCATATGGTAACGTGTTTACTTTGCCAAGAAGAGGAAAATCTATTGTCTACGGACCGCGCTATTGTGGTCCCTGTATTTATTCAGCCCTCCAATGTGCTGCTCAACCAGACGAGCCTCAGGAGCCAGGATACTTTCCGCGAGGATTGGCTGTTGCGTAGCGACCTCGGTTATGGCACTCACATGTCTTCCTGTCAGCACACAATGCATTGGAACTGCTGGGAGAAGTACTTCCTCGCTACACAGCAGTCGCGCGAGCAACGACGGCGTCGAATGTCGCTTAGTTACAGCATCTCTGATAAAGAGTTTCTCTGTCCGCTCTGTAAGTCTATTGGAAACGCAGTGATGCCTATTGTTACCATGGAGGACATTACACCCATAAGTCCCCCGATGGAATGTGATGAATTGGATATAACGTACTCTGATTGGTTGGATCTAATATACAAGAATACTACAGACCCCAAAGAGTTCCCTGAAGAAACGATCCCTCCCGGGTCCGTTGGCTCGCGGTTCTCGCGGATATATGAGGACGTTGAAACTGGTCACCTGACCCAGAGTCACGTTGCCATGGCAGCACGTCTCTCCCATGCGTGTCACAAGGTGTCTCTTAAATACAACGCGAACCAACGCAAAGTTATTTTGTTAGGGGACTCTGTTAACGATCGCGCTATCTGCCTATGGAAATGTTGCGCTTTCTCGATTCAATCATTTTACTCATACATCCTTTCAGAAGGAATTCAATTGGCTGATTGTTCGCAGGATCGACAGTATCAAGGGTTGGTGAACCTAATAAGGTGTTCCAGGGCCATCCTCAGCCAATGCAAAGCCTTGGAATTACGGCGTTTCTACGGTTGCGTATTGGATACATGTATTTATAAGAAATGGGAATATGACGTTCTAGACTTCGATCTGTTTGGTTATTTGGTCCTGCTGTTGTTTCTTTCGCACGGGGTCTCAAGGAGTGGAGCGGCAGGAAACGGCGTCGCATCTGTCTGTATCCATGGTTCCGGGATCAACCAAACGTACACGATTCGTTCCGTGTTCCAGATGTACGTTGTCCAGTGCTTACTGACCGTGTTATACGAACCCAAATGTATGAGGAACGCCGATCCCATCCCCGATCTCGACTCGGAAAACTCGCTCGTTGTTGCCTCAGTTGTGGAACGTTTGGTCCGCGATTACGGATGTCCTTCTCGGGACATCGATAACTCCCAACTTTACCTCCACCTCATAATATCATCTTTACCCTTCCTAAACTGCGCCGCCTTGTTCCTCCATTTCTTCAACGGAACTCCTCTCCCCTCCGCCAACCCAGACGGTCTAGAATCCGAGTTCAACGGTTTATGTGCCTATCTCTCGATCCCGAGCCGGTTATCTATAATTCTAGCCGACTTTCCAGACTCGCCACTCGGTGTGACTGTTACCCCATGGTCGCGTTTAGTAACTCGGTGGTTCCGAGAAGTTCCGATGCTCACGTATCCGCTTTCCTCGCGTCGGCTTGTGGAACTCCCAGATGATTTCTCCGAACTAATCGCACTCGCGGCAGAGTTTAGCTGTCCATCCTCGTCGGACACTCGCAATCCGGCTATGTGCCTTATATGCGGTGAGATGGTCTGCAGTCAGAGTTACTGCTGTCAGACTGAGTTGGATGGGGAGCGCGTCGGCGGTTGCGTGGCCCACGCAAGTCGCTGTGGACTCAACGTGGGCGTCTTCCTCCGAGTCCGGCAGTGCCAAGTGTTGTTGCTTACCGGTTTCTCCGGTAGACGGCGAACCACCGGGGCGTTCTATCTCGCTCCATACGTCGACGCATACGGGGAAGTCGACCCAGAGTTATCCCGCGGGAATCCGTTGCAACTCAACCGCGATCTGTACGCGCGACTACAGCGGATGTGGTTGAGCCACGGTGTTCCCATGGAAATACATCGTCGCATAGAAGCGAGTAGCAACATATTGTTTGAATGGCAGCACGTGTAGAGTGATAACAGCACTAAATGTAGGGCATTCCACTTCAATTCATCCTGTAACATCCTCTGATTGATTATATTTTAAACTTTTATCCAAAAATTTGAATTTATTAAAAAATTGTCATGCTTCAAAGTTTGATACTATTTGTGAACCTTAACTGTCATATGAGTTCACTAAATATTAGTTTCATCAATTTTTCCAGCGGAATCTCGATATCTCTATGGCAACTAAACACCTTTCTTTACGTGTAACTTTTGGTTCGGAGGCCGAAATATTAGCTTAGAACCTTGACAAAATAAAGTCTAAGTGTGATTAGCCTATCGCTACGTAACTTTCTGAGTCTACTTTTATAAAATTTTGGTAAATAATAAGGTTCTCCCTACCGAACACAATAAGCAAGAAAATTTTTCTACAAGATTAATCTATATGTTTTCTATTTGAACCTAAAACCTCGCTTTTTCATACTTCTTCATTGGTGAAAATATGGTATGCTATTAAATCATATAGTTGCAGGGGGGGGGGGGGGGCTCTTCATCCCTCTCAATGGGAAAATCGACGCAATTTTATCTCAAAAATATAATTATTACCTGTTTTATTGACTTTGTTATATTGTTTTGGTTATAATACCGTGCCACTGTAACCTGCTCCTTTCCTAATTGATAATTTAAAATTATCATGCAGACGAGATATTAATTCGCCATGATGTGATTTGCTTCCATATCACCCCCCCCCCCCCCCCCCCCCCCCATCACCTCTCTTTCTCTCTATTAAATAAACGGAATGTTACGAATATTATATAAGCTGTTTGTAAATTAACTAAACTACTCATTATTACGTTTGGTGCAAATTTAAAAAAAAATAGCGTGGGTGGAACCGGTGCGTGTCTAATATACTAGTATAAATTATCGTGGGTGTTAGTAATACAACATTACTAATATTATATAATTATACGAAAGTAACGACTTTTTAAGTGGGATGGGGGGGGGGGGGGGGTGGCATAACGAAACGAAACGAGACGAAGCATTTTGGCAATAACGAAACAAAAAAATGTTAAACGAAACGAAAAACTAAATAAAAATGTATGCAAATAACGAAACGAAATAATAAGTGTTTCGTTTCGTTAAATCACAAATTATTTAATCATTATGATAAAAATTTAATAATATATAAAAATAATTGAAAAATTACATTTAATTAATACAGATATTCTCAATAATCGTGGTATGTAAACAGACTAAATAATTTCCTTCAATACAGCTCAACCTTTATGCCAACCAGTTCCCGGCACCCTTGCAATGCAACAGCCGAGGGCAGATTACAGAAGAACTGTAATAAGGCACTAAGGCAATACTGATAGAAATTGCTTGTAACAAACAATACAATAGAGCAACTGGTATTTCACCTGCCGGGACGTTACGTGTACATTATGGAAAACTCAAAGGCTGCAAGACCTACCGCAAAAAGTCGCCTGGAGTCAACACCTGAATATTGACCACTTTATACTATATTGTACTACATTACACTACAATATCAAGGAGTTGTGATGGAGGTGGGGTGGGGGGTTATATTTAAAACTTTTATTTGATATAAAAAAAAAGTTTGAAAAACGAATTTAAAATGTATGAAACGAAACGAAAATTGTATAGAAACGAAACGAATATTTGATCAGGTTGGTAAAAACGAAACGAATTTGAAATTACTTTCGTTATGCCATCCCTGGGGGGGGGGGGGGGGGGGATTAACAACGTTAATTATAATATTATTCTGTATATATAAAATATATATTATTTATTATTTTAAATATTATTAAGGGAGAGAAGCAAGTTTCATTTTCATTAAATTTCTAATAATAATTGAAGGATAATACACAGTTTCATTTTTGTTTGTAATCTGCAGTTATTATTTTTTTAAACTTAGAGATAATTATATTGTAACTGTGGTAGGTAATTGTTTACTTGTTATCCGCGTGTTGAATGTGAATTTTACGACGTGACGTTATTTGAAATCTTCATATTGTAGTCAATTTAACTTATTACACTCACATAGAGCTTCTTTTTTTATATAATTCACCAGAAATTATAATTAACAACACATATTATAACTTATTCGGCGCATTCATTGTTTCGTGTATTGGAAGTTAATATTGATATCCAGTTGGAAGTGAATATCTCAGTTTAAATAAACGAAACGGTCTTTCATAATTAAATAACTTTAGCTACCTATAAAAATACAAATTTTTATTCAAATAGATAGATAATCCAACTTGTTTATGTGGGTCGAGAACATAAGGGTACCACTATCTCAACCTCATGTATGTTTATCGGTATAATCTTTCAAAGCTTATTATTTATCAGGAACTATCGACAGTGTGTCCTGCATTTTCTTGGTCCGCCGCCATGAGGCGCTAAATATCACTTAGTTTAGGCTTAATAACTTTTAAACTGCATCAATTTTGAAGAAACTCTCACATAATTAGTTATAGAAAGTTCTTAATAATTCAATGCGACAGATTCTAATGTCCCGCAATTTCATGGCCCAATATATACAGTACGACGTTGCATGTTTCAAAGGGGTTGCGTGTAATAGGAAATCAAGGCAGACGTTCGTGGAGCCTTCGCGCAACACGAGGCTCAGTTATTACAATTATTTTTTAATTAAAAGACAAATTAAAATTATTTAAGAGACTCTATCACCCCTAAAATCTGTATTTAAGAAATTTAACCAAACCGCCAAAAGAAAGTGTTATCCAATCCAGCAATCAGAGGCCAGTCGAACAGATATCCCGGTATGGGACCTGACCTACCTGCCCCAGTAGCACACGCACGTTTAGAATAGTTGTAATAACGTGCATAACGTTGTTCTGATAATGTTCACTAATAAAATCACGTTTATCTAGTAAGGAAAGGATTTGGTCCGAACTCCTATTGAACGGCTTAATATTGTTTTGATCAGGTTGAATAATGGTTCCTTTCAACGTTCATAATTTTTGGTTTGAACTGTGCTTGAACTTAATGAGTATTACAAATATATAATTTCGAACGAATATTTAACCACTGCTGAATGAATAGGCTGTCAATCATTCACTATTAAATGATATTAAATTAAGACCAATCGTGCCAGTTGAGTAGATGGTGTTCCCCCTGGGGTCTTTAAAATACCTGAGTGTTTAAAGCTCATCTATCCCATCATAGTAGACATGTACCGAACAACAAGAGTCCCACAAGAAATGAAAACAAATAAGTTGGTGCCAGTTCCCAAGAAAGGCAACCTAACACTCTATGGTTCTTTTCGGGGAATCTCATTGATCTCGATTGCTGCGAAGCTATACAATAGAATTCTATTAAATCGCATCAGGGATCCCATAGAGAGACTGCTCCGTGGAAATCAGAATGGGTTCCGTAAAGGTCGTGGGACCATGGAGCCCATTTTGGCACTTAGAAGGATAATTGAAGAGTTATCAAAAAAGAAAGACAGGCGGCATCTGGCTGTTATCTTTGTTGACTTCTTCAAGGCCTTTGATTCAGTCTCTCGCTCACGTATGTTCAGCATACTTTCATTATATGGGATTCCTGATGAAATTATTGCAGCAATCAGATCAGTATACGATGGTTCGACAACATTTGTGTCTACTGTTGACGGTGACACAGAACCATTTTAAGTGTTATGGGGCGTCCTCCAGGGAGACACACTTGCACCATTCTTGTTCATAATTGTTGTTGACTATGTTCTACGCATGTCCTTAGATCATCATAATGATGATGGGGTGATGATAACTTTACCTACTGGCTCCAGGTGTCGAGGAAATCCTGCCAAGTACCTAACTGATCTAGACTTTGCTGATGACTTAAGAGTACTCTCAGAATCATTAGAGGGATCCCAACGGCTCCTCAGCTCATTAGAACATGCTGCTTCTAGTGTTGGTCTTTTTATTAACTCCAGAAAGACCAAAATTTTGACAGTTAACTTTGAAAGTCCTCAGCAAGACTCTGATCGGATGAGCATAAGCTCAAAAGATGGTATGCTTGAGCATGTGGATAACTTCTGTTACCTGGGATCATGGATCCGGAAGTCAGGTGAGGGAGGACCTTCGAATACGTAAGGGAAAGGCATGGGCAGCCTTGAATAGGCTTTCCAGGATTTGGAAGTCAACGAGAATTAATCGGAAACTTAAGGTCCGATTATTTAGAGCTGCAGTTAGTTCCAGTACTCCTCTATGGGAGTCCATGCTGGGCTCTAACTGCTGAGGACACCAAATCTCTGGATGGCACATTCACAAGAATGCTACGCCGGGTTCGTTGTGTCAAGTACAATGCACACATCTCCAACCAGACACTATATAACATTGGAGGTGTCTCACTGGTTCCCGCAAGCTTGACACTAGAACAAAATCGCCTCCGCTTTGCAGGACATTGCTTTCGCCGTGAGGACCAGCCAGTGCATAATCTTGTACTTTGGCAGCCTCATGCAATGAATAAGCATGGTGGACAGCCCATGACTTTCTTGAGACGCATCTTAAAGGACACTGGCCTTGAAGATGCGGATGATCTAGAAAATGTCATGGGTGATAGGGAGTTGTGGCGGTGCAATTTTGTCGATAAGCCGGCACAGCATTCTTAAAAATGCAGCTGCAATGCAGCATGCCGATCCTAGTAGTAAATGATAATATACTGTAAGTTCACTTATCGTGCAAGGACGGATATGATTAGAACAAGAACCGCCATGGTAAAATGCCCCCTAACACAATCTAACACGTCTAACCACCTCCGCTTTACATACTTTTTATTTATTTACATGTTATTAATTATTTTATTTATAGATCAGATAAGATGTCTGATTTCCGATCACACAGAATTAATCGGAAACTTAATGTCCTATTATTTAGAGCAGCAGTAGTTCCAGTACTCCTCTATGGGAGTCCATGCTGGGCTCTAAACCGCTAATGACACCATATCTCTGGATGGCACATTAACAAGAATGCTACGCCGGGTTCATTGTGTCAAGTACAATACACAGATCTCCAACCACACACTATATAATATTGTAGGTGTCTCATTGGTTCCCCCAAGCTTGACACTAGAACAAAGTCGCCTCCGCTTTGCAGGACATTGTTTTCGCATTGTTTACAGCCCACATGACTTTCGTGAAACGCCTCCTAAAGGACACTGGCCTTGAAGATGCAGATAATCTCGTGAAGGTCATGGGGCTAGGGAGTTGTGGCAGTGCAACTTCGTTGATAAGCCGCCACAGCATTCTTAATGCATGCTGCATTGGGCTTGCCAATTGTGGATTACATGGTTGGTGACAAAATGTTTTTAAGCTGGCATAGCATCTCAATGTGCAGTTTCAATGCAGCAGGCTGATTATACAGTAGTAGTACACGTAGTTAGATATCTATGCTTGTATGATGTTTTTACACAATTTTTACACTTATCTATTTTATTAGTTTGTGCATCCATTAAGCATGTAAAAATATGCTTTTATCAATCAATCAATCAAATTATATTAATTTAGCGCTAAAAACTTAAATTTAAAATTATACACTAAGCGCTGCAACTTTCGAGTTAACAATGACATTACAAGAAGTAGTTCACAATTAATTAATCCTAATAATTAAAATACTTAAAACAAGGAAGGCAAATTAAAATAGTTCGGTAAAAATAAGTAATATATATTTACATCATTGTGTGGAAGCAAGGCAGTTCGAAGTAAAAATAATGAAGTTAATTGAAAGCACTAAAACGTAGCAAGGCGAATTAAGAAATTAAGATACTTCGGTAGAAATAACGTATTTAATTAAAAGTAAGTTAATTAAGATGGGGTTGGAAACGCTTTATCGAATAAATGAGTGTTGAGGTTCTTCTTAAATATTTCAATAGATGTTGCGGCACGTATTTTAGTTGGTAATTTATTCCACAATGTAGGTCCCGATACTGCGAAGGCGCGCTCACCGAGCGTTCTGTGTTTATACGTAGGAATTTCCAGCGTCACAGTATTTCCAGAACGGCTGTTATATGGATTCGTGTATATGGTGGTTAATTCTTGGATATAATCTGGGGATTGACCATTAACTGACTTGTATACTAGCAACAGTATTTTAAACTCAATGCGTTATCTTACAGACAACCAGTGAAGCCGTTTTAGAATCGGTGTGATATGATCATACTTTTGTATACGGGTCACGAGACGGGCAGCCATATTCTGCAATCGTTGTAATCGATCTAATTGATATTCAGCGATGCCATAGTAAAGTGAATTACAGTAATCCAAACAACTTGATATCAAGGAATGAACTAGCTTTTCTGCTGCCGATTGTGTAAGATATGGCCGTATTTTCCGAAGATTCTTAAGTGATATGATACACCACTAGATGTTCGACTAACGAAAGTTTCCATTGACATTGTTGAGTCAAAATAGGCACCCAAATTTTGAACATTTTTCATTGGTTCAGTACTATGATTGCCGACTTTGATTGCGTTGATATTAACTTTGGCTAACTGCTGTTTGGTCCCAATTATTAGAAACTCAGTTTTGTCATCGTTTATTTTTAGCCAGTTATTTATAAGCTAACATCGTATCTCAATTATACATTGTTCGACAGCTGTTAGAGCCGCGTGTTCGGAGAAATCACAGTTCGGTTTGAAAGACAGGTATAATTGTTTGTCGTCAGCAAATCCATGAACGTTGGGCAAATGTTTAGCGACAATCTCGTATACGACATTAACGTAAATGATGAACAAAATACACTCCAAACAAGATCCTTGTGGAAAACCGAAACGTAACTGAACTTTCCGAGAGAAAACCCCATCAACCATTAACACGCATACACCTATCACCGAGAAATGAAGTGAACCACTTGTGCGCGACATCATCGATTTTAAACTTTGACCGCAATGTGTTTAACAGTACTGTACGATCAACTGTATCGAATGCAGCGCTCAAATCGAGTAGTACAAATAGGGTAACCTTCTGTTTATCCATTGATGCCATTAGGATGTCGGAATGCACACGAGTTAGGGTTGTTTCAGTACTGTGGTAAGGTCTGTACGCTGATTGGTTGTATGGAAGTTGGGGCGTGATAGGAGGCATGGTATCTTCGGAAACCGCACGTTCTGTTAGTTTAGACAAAAATGATAGACCACTAACGGGTCGGAAGTTCGGGAATAGTTTCGGATCGAGTTTGAGTTTCTTAAGAATTGGTGTTATAATAGCTTCAAGCCACTGTTCCGGAAACACGCCATTTTCCAAAGATTTATTCACTATTTCAGTTATTATTGGGAGGAGGAGGTCAATCACCTCTTTCAACAGCCACGTTGGAAGCGGGTCAAAATCGCACTGCTTATTAGGTGATTTCATAATGAGTCTCCTTATTTCATCTGAAGTAAGTTTAGAAAATCTCGAAAATGTTGATGAAGTTGTGTTTCCAAGTTCAGGTTGGTTGTTATGATTGCTATTTACAGTATGTTAGATATAGTGGCTTGCTGTATAGATATTTCATCTCGAATCTTGTCAATCTTTTCAATGAAGAAGTTTGCAAAGGAATCAGACAATGTGTAGTCAGGTTGTGGGTCAGGGTATTCAGTTTTTTTTAATGGTATTGTTAAAGATTTTACCAGTGAAAATAGTTTTCTTTGATCGCCATTACACCCATCAACTTTACCAATGTAATATTTCCTTTGCGATGCTTTTAATTCTTTGCTGTATGTATTTCGAGCGTTTATGTATGCAGAATGGGTCTCTTCAGTGCAATGTGATCGCCATTTTCGTTCCGCTGAACGCCGTAACCGTTTAAGTTGGCGCAATTCAGGAGTATACCACGGTGATGAGGTTTTACTTTTCAATATCTTTGTTTTTAATGGTGCATGTTTGTCCATTATCTCTGATAGTTTGGAATTGTAAAATAAACCTAGTTCAGGAGTGCTCATATTTTTCAATATATCCTGCAATAGTTCAGTTCGTTTGATTTTATTATATTCATTTTCATTTTATTCATTTTATTATAATGATTATATTTATTATTATGTTTTATTAAAGAATTATATAGGGCCGCTAATACATATACTGTATTTACAGAATGTTGCTTTCGCCGTGAGGACCAGTCTGTGCACAATTTTATGCTTTGAAAGTCCATGACTTTCTTAAGACACCTCCTAAAAGATGCGGATAATCTCGTGAAAGTCATGGGGAGAGGGAATTTTGGCGGTGCAATTAATGAAGATAATCCGGCATAGCATTATTAATGCATGCTGCTTCACAGCATGCCCATCATAGATTACATGGGGGTGGCACAATTTGTTTGTTAATTAAAGCCATCATAGTATCTCAATGCGCAGCTGTAATGCAGCAGGCCGATTATAGATACCAACCAGCTGCAGTCGAAATATATTACATTATTAATTTAATTTAATAATTATATATTTCATTGTTAAAATTTGCATTATTTGTTACCAACGTAAATGGGGATTATTGCTCTTCAACTTCTCTCTGGACTCTCTCTTATTGCTCTTCAACTCTTATTGCTCTTCAGCTCTTCACTTTGTACTGTAATTAATACTATTCTTCGGCATTTTATTTATTTAATGAGTAGCTACGGCTAGTAAAATAATCAAGTACGGTACTTAATTAATAATCTTCAAATAAATAATATGTGCCAGAATATTGTGTTTTTATTAAATGTAATAAATGGGCTGTCCTGCAGGCTGTAAATACCTGCACTTTTTGAAGGCCAATATATCAGATATTTCTCAACGACATTAATACAGTAGTTATTTACAAATTGGGAATCCTTTCAATGACACCTTTCCATTGGTATCAACAAAATGGACATCCGAAGAAATCTAGATATTTTCTATATCTATCACTTTAGTAGTACCTACAGATGAAGTATAGGCAGATAGACGTAATTGCGGAATTGTCATATACATAAGTCTGCAATTCTGTCAGCCATTCTGCCAGTTATGAGTGCCCGGTAGTCGGATGCTCGAATGTCATGTCAGATATATAGTTACATTAATAATCCCAGATCGTGTCATATATGTTATTCTGATCACCACAGCCTTATTACCGGTACAGCATTGGTTTGATCGGATTATTATTTTAGCTGATTGCAGTCTGGCAGTGCCGGTGCTTATTGCTAGTAATGATGGTATCAGGTGTCATTGTTATCGTTGTAGTTTGTCTACTTAATGGAGTTGTCAGCCCACCAGTAAAGGAGCAGGAGCCGGAATATAGACCAGATATAGAAAACGAGGTTGGCTTCATTTTGTATAGTCCTACTTTAGTACTTTAAAATATTACATGAAATTTGTAATTAGAAAACCAGCTACCGGTAGGCCTACCGGTAACAACTGAACAATCCAGTCACTTTTTATCAAGGAAGTGCAGAAGTGTGATCCACCCCACTGCAATCAGGCAATGCAGCAATGGCTTGTTTCCATGTTAAAACAAAGTTGTATCATGCCAGTTGTAACATACCGGTATTACTGTATTTAAGCCTATGGCAGTAGGCCCTATGGATGCACAAAAACAACACTCTTTTCAGCTTTTCTCTTTTTGCGATTGGACCTTTCGGGAATATTGAACCCGAACTGTACCTACCGACATGTCTGTACGGTAACCAATAACTGTATAATGTGTTGTACCGGTATGCATTTTATTATTTAGTTAACCAAATTGAGTTACGAAAAATATTTGAAAGAAGTTGTCACCTTACTAGAAAAGGACCCAGTTGTGAAGAAAAAGTTAGAAGAAGCAGATATAACAGATGTTAGGGTAAGTCTTATATAAAGGATTTATAAAGTATATATACAGGTTGTTAACAACTGACAACTGTCGCACACGCACATACCAATAGGCCTACAATTAATAACCGCCTGTGTATAAGTTTAGAGCTTTAATAAAAAACATTGTATTTATGTTAATTTTGGTTCATCGACTTGATGGTATTTTAAGCTGGCTTTCCTCTAATAGTTTTTGATCGAAGAGCTGAGTCATTGATTAGTTAGTGGTTATTATTAATGGAGATCTTATATCAGTAGGGGGGGTAAGTTGGGCTCTGGCTAGGTTTATGTTTTGCAAAAAGAACAAAAAAGTTAATCAATTACAAAATGAAAAGCAACATGTAAACGCCAATTTAAAAAAACAATTCAGAATTCTATAAGTCTAAGTCTAACCCATTTCAGCCAATTTATATAGTAACATCTAGCAGTGGCATTACGGCACTTTTAATAATATATATATGATTCCAATGGGGATTATATACGTGGGTCATGTGTATATCTTTATAGAACGGACATATTGGAAACATAGTGAACAGCGTCCCGCAAGATCTGCGCACAGCTCTGGATGAGGTAAAGCGAAAGGAAATGGAGAGACTTCGGAACATATTGAGGTAAAGTGTAACAAGAGTAACCACTGATGTACTATAAATAAACACGACTAGTTGATACATTGTATCTGTCTTTGGGTGTTGGTCTAATTTACAGTTAATGTTGTAAAATGATTATTTGTCGTTCAAGTATTGATTGTCCCTAAATAACTTGCCACTTAATTTATTATTCTTTGAAACGCAGTTGTTTCACTTTTAGTTTTAAAATATTGATATAAACTTAAAATATTGACATTCTAGATTCACTTGCATTCCTTGTCCTTTATTTATTTATGTTCCCAATGTCCCATGTAAATAATATGTATTAAATTACGGTAGATTCGTATTTCATTGAGACCCAATGTTTACTCTAACTGACTCCTATCCTAATCCAATTTAACATTTATGTTTCTAGACAAGCTCAAATCAATAAATCGAAGCTCCCAGGCCCTAATAGTCCTGAGTTTTATGACTTTCTGGGTCATTTGGATCACAACAACCAAAAAACCTTCGAAATCAAAGATTTGGAGAAACTTGTCCAGAAGGTGAGTATATAGATAACATTATATGATCGTTTATTCCAACCCACCTTGTAGTTATTATTATTGTAATTACCCAGGATCGGCCCGAACCCGGTGCTTTGTGTTTAAACGGGATCCCGATCCCGAAAAACCGGGGTCCCGTGGAAAAATGCAATCCCGATCCCGACTGTTCTTGACCGGGATCCCGAAGTAAATATGTTAAGTAAATATGTTGAATATCCGATAAATAGTTCCAGCAGAACCGAAATGTTTTGATTATATCGATATCGAATTTTTATTTCAGTAAACGATTCAGTAATCAATTGTGAAATAATTTTAATATAACTTTATCTTACTAATATTTCTGAAGTGTAAGATAAGTGAGTGTTACCCAAAACCCGCCACCAGTGCGGTTATAGAAAACCATCGGGGGGGGCATGAAAATTTTTCAATTTTCCCGCTCAATTTTTCAATTTATCAAAAAGCGCATATTGTATAAAACTTGCCACAACTATTTGATTAATAATATATTCAATATATTTATTATGATAGATTATTTATTCAAGCTTATAAGATATAATATTATTATTATGATAATTTATTATCGCTCTGCTTGGACGACAACAACACCGCTAATGGCCATTGTTTGTACTGTTTTGTGTAGTTTGTACAAACAATGGGACTTCCTAGTAATCTCAACAGCAGCCTAAATAAAGTATGTGGTTGATATTGCCCTGGCTTTGGATTTCCGGCCTGGTTTGGGTGGCTTCAAACTGTAACTATGGAGTTTAATATTACCTCAACATTAACTTTTAGGTATTTAATCCAAAATAATTGCAATCCCGAAAAGTTCAAGTAACAGTATTCTTTTAGTATTATTGTACCGTATTCTCCCGTATTGAAAAATAAAACGACATGTTCGATTTAAATAAGTACTTTCTCTTTCAGGCTCTCGTTTCATATTTCACTCACTCGCTTACGCTCGTTCGTGGATTATTCACACTCAAGCTGGCGTAAAATACAGTGCTATTTATTAAAATCGGATACCTTTAGATATAATTGCTTAGCCTTTGACTACTTGTTGGCTATTAACTAATTTCGTACACTACATGCCCCCATCCTCTCAATTTTAATATTTGTAGTGCTCCAATACTGTTATAGAATATCTCCCCCCCCCCCCCCAGGTTATATACAAACTATTCCCACAATTTCCGTAAACTCGCAAATAAGCAATTATTTTTTTTAAACCAAATAACAATATCACTTTTTTTATTTCCTTTCTTTTGTTTTTGGGGGTTAATTTTAATCCAATGTGTGTTACTCTTACTTTTACGTATTAATAGAAGAAGGCTTAGTTTATGCGTATTATTATATCTGCTATATTATGCTTATAGCCTCTCCCCAAGAAAGGAGACCTCGGTATACCAACGAACTATCATGGGATCTGTCTGCTTGTGGTAGCTGCCAAAATATACAATAAAATGATTCTATATAGGATTAGGCCTCACATAGAGAAACTACTGCGTAAGAGCCAAAACGGATTTCGACCAAGTAGATCAACAATAGCTCAGATACTTGCACTGCTGAGACTGATTGAAGGAATTAAGTCAAAGAATCTCCCCGCAGTCATGACTTTTGTGGACTTCAGGAAGGCATTCGACTCCATCCATGGAGGTAAAAGGCTTGAAATCCTAAGAGCTTATGGAATACCAGAAGTAATTGTTGCTGGCATTGGATTGTTATATTGTGACACAGAAGCACAGGTACTCTCACCAGATGGTGAAACTGGGTTTTTCTCAATCCTGGCTGGCGTACTGCAAGGTGACACATTAGCACCATTACTATTTGTAATTGTGCTGGATTACGCAATGAGGACGGCCACAAAGGGTGAAGATCTGGGATTCACACTTCAAGAACGCAGAAGTAGTAGATATCCGGCAATTACAGTCACAGACACCGACTTTGCGGATGACATCGCCCTGCTCTCTAATACGCTAGCAGATGCACAGCTTCTACTAAATAAAGTGGAGAGGGCTGCTAAGGAGGTTGGATTGCATATAAATGCTACAAAGACCGAATTCATGACTTTTAATGTTGATGGAAACTTGACAACCATTGATAATAATCAACTAAGGAACGTCGACGACTTCCAGTACCTTGGATCATGGATAGAGAGTAGCAAAAAGGACATAGAAGTTAGAATGGATACCATCTGGAAATCAGATCTCTCCAGGCACCTGAAGACTAAGTTCTTTCGAGCCACAGTGGAAAGTGTATTTTTATACGGGGGTGAGACCTGGACACTGACTAAATCACTTGAACAACGAATTGATGGTTGCTACACAAGACTACTAAGGGCAGCCCTAAACATCAGCTGGAGACAACACATGACAAACGCCGAGCTTTATGGTACAATACCACCTGTATCAACCACCCTCCGTGAACGCAGATTAAGATTCAGTGGGCACTGCTGGCGAAGTAAAGACGAGGTCATACCAGATCTACTTCTCTGGCAACCAACTCATGGAAAGCGTAGTCGTGGACGACCGGCCATAACATATATAGATCAACTTGAAAGGGATACTGAACTTGAGAGAAACGAAATTGCGACAACTATGGAGAATCGGGAAGCCTGGAAGGATCCCATTTCCACTGTCCGAGTTCGCTCGACCTAGTAGTAGTAGTACACGCCCCCATCCTCTCAATTTTAATATTTGTAGTGCTCCAATACTGTTATAGAATATCTCCCCCCCCCCCCCCCAGGTTATATACAAACTATTCCCACAATTTCCGTAAACTCGCAAATAAGCAACTATTTTTTTAAACCAAATAACAATATCACTTTTTTTATTTCCTTTCTTTTGTTTTTGGGGGTACATTTTAATCCAATGTTTGTTACTCTTACTTTTACGTATTAATAGAAGAAGGCTTAGTTTAGGAAGAAATCCCGTGGGTTTTTATTCCGGCTTCTTCCAAAAACGCCTAATAAACGTGATATACCAAAAGTATATTTCTGAAACGATTCAATCAATTGGATTTACGGCAACGGTTTTATTGACTATCATAATAGTTTCTGCTGTAAGTATTATTCTCCTTAAAAAAGGTTGATTTTCCTCGGTATAGGTTCACTTTGATATGAAGGAGTTGGACAAACAACGACGTTCAGATTTCAAGAAATATGAAATGGAGAAAGAGATTCGTCTGAGAGAACAAATGAAAAAATTAAATGAAACCGATAGAATTCGCTTGGAAGAAGAGCATAGAGAGCAAATAGCGAGACACAAAGAGCATCCGAAGATGAAACACCCTGGAAGTAAACCGCAGTTAGAGGAAGTTTGGGAGGAGAGTGATCATTTAGAAAAGGACGATTTTAATCCTAAAACATTTTTCGCTCTTCACGATATGAATGGCGATGAGATGTGGGACACGTTCGAACTAGAGGCACTTTTTGAGAAACAGGTGAGTTGTGAGACACTTTTAGTTTCTTGTTTTCGATCTATTGCTCTCCCACAATACATTGATATCACAATTTAATAACGAAATTAGATTAAAGAGATGTTTTATTTTTAGTTAAACATTATAATTATTTATTTATTATTATTAATTATTGACTATGAAATTGACTGCGGCTCAAATAGATTGATCTTCAGGTTGGTTTTCATTATCAAAGTCACTGATTTTCATTCAACATAACGAAAGTCGGTCAAGAAACGCAGTAAAACTTACGAAGTAAATTGTCCAATGTGGCGTCACGTCAGATCCCCCTTGCCCCTTTCAACTGATCTCCCTCGCCCCCTTCCAACTGATCCCCCTCGCCCCTTTCAACTGATCTCCCTCGCCCCCTTCCAACTGATCCCCCTCGCCCCTTTCAACTGATCCCCCTCACCCCCTTTCAACTGATCCCCCCTCGCCCCCTTTCAAATGATCCCCCCTCGTCCTCTTCAACTGATCCCCCCTCGCTCCCTTTCAAATGATCCCCCCTCACCCCCTTTCAACTGATCCCCCCTCGCCCCCTTTCAAATGATCCCCCCTCGTCCTCTTCAACTGATCCCCCCTCGCCCCCTTTCAACTGATCCCCCCTCACCCCCTTTCAACTGATCCCCCTTCGCCCCTTTCAACTGATCCCCCCTCGCCCCCGTTCAGCTGATCCCCCCTCGCCCCCTTTCAACTGATCCCCCCTCACCCCCTTCAACAGGACCCCCCTCGCCCCCTTTCAGCTGATCCCCCCTCGCCCCCGTTCAACTGACCCCCCCCTCGCCCCCTTTCAACTGATCCCCCCTTGCCCCCTTTCAGCTGATCCCCATCGCCCCCTTTCAACTGATCCCCCTTCAACAGGTCCCCTCGCCCCCTTTTAACTGATCCCCCTCACCCCCTTCAACAGGTCCCCCTCGCCCCCTTTCAACTGATCCCCCCTCACCCCCTTTCAACTGATCCCCCCTCGCCCCATTTCAAATGATCCCCCCTCGTCCTCTTCAACTGATCCCCCCTCGCTCCCTTTCAAATGATCCTCCCTCACCCCCTTTCAACTGATCCCCCCTCGCCCCTTTCAAATGATCCCCCCTCGTCCTCTTCAACTGATCCCCCCTCGCCCCCTTTCAACTGATCCCCCCTCACCCCCTTTCAACTGATCCCCCCTCGCCCCCTTTCAAATGATCCCCCCTCGTCCTCTTCAACTGATCCCCCCTCGCCCCCTTTCAAATGATCCCCCCTCGCCCCCTTCAACTGATCCCCCTCCCCCCTTCAACCCCCTCGCCCCCTTTCAAATGATCCCCCCTCGCCCCCGTCAACTGACCCCCCCCCTCGCCCCCTTTCAACTGATCCCCCCCTTGCCCCCTTTCAGCTGATCCCCATCGCCCCCTTTCAACTGATCCCCCTTCAACAGGTCCCCTCGCCCCCTTTCAACTGATCCCCCTCACCCCCTTCAACAGGTCACCCTCGCCCCCTTTCAACTGATCCCCCCTCACCCCCTTTCAACTGATCCCCCCTCGCCCCCTTTCAAATGATCCCCCCTCGTCCTCTTCAACTGATCCCCCCTCGCTCCCTTTCAAATGATCCCCCCTCACCCCCTTTCAACTGATCCCCCCTCGCCCCCTTTCAAATGATCCCCCCTCGTCCTCTTCAACTGATCCCCCCTCGCCCCCTTTCAACTGATCCCCCCTCACCCCCTTTCAACTGATCCCCCCTCGCCCCCTTTCAAATGATCCCCCCTCGTCCTCTTCAACTGATCCCCCCTCGCTCCCTTTCAAATGATCCCCCTCGCCCCCTTCAACAGGTCCCCCTCGCCCCCTTTCAATCGATACCCCCTCGGCCTTGTTAGCCCTTTTTAATTGTCGTTTAGTCGCATCGACCGGTACAATAACTCTATAATCATAGCTATAGCCACAGCCACTGCCGGCATCAGTCGACTTCGGTTAATGAGGGATGTTTCTATGTTGTAACTATTAATTAGACTGTCAATTATTTCTCTTTTTTTTATTGTTATTTTAATGCAATATCTGTTGTGTAATTCTTTTTTTTGCAAATAACTGTTTATGTATTTAGTTCTGCAATAAATAATATTAGTTTGTTTTTTCAGGCTTCAGTCATTTTAATGCCGAATTTATTGATTTTAATTATGAGGTTAATGAAAATTAGGTAACAGTTCCGCCCGTCCCCCCATATTCAGATTTATTTACTAGCTATTTTTAAGCTGTTTTTTTTTACATCTATTAACGTTCTAGAACATTTTCCGCGGCAAAAAAAAATTATTTTTTTTTATGGAAGCTATCAGTATTTTTAGTCTAGCTACACCTTTTCAACATATGTTGAAATTGAAATGTATTTGTTTAAATACAAATGGTATATTCTGAAATCGAAATAGATTTATTGAAATCAAATTGTAACATTTTGAAATCAAAATAAAAAAACTGAAACCCAAATAGACCTTTCTGAAATCAATATGATGTTTTATGAAATACAATGTGTCATTTCGATTTTATAAATTACATTTCGAATTCAGAATGCGTCATTTGGATTTTAAAATTATCATTTCGATTTCAGAATGCGCCGTTTGGATTTCAAAAATTACATTACAATTTCAGATAAGGAAAGAATAATTTTGAAATATATCAAATGGATTTTAGAAAATTAAATTTCGATTTCGGTAAATTCAATGTAGATTTCAGAAATGACGAATTCGATTTTATGAAAGTCTATAAAACCTTCCGTTTGATTTTCAGAATATTTTAATTGATTTTAAATTTTACATTTGAATTTCAGATTTTTCATTTGGAGTTCAGATATTCCATTCGAATTTCCGATTTTCCATTTGAATTTCAAAATGAATAAGGCAATGTAGCAGGCCTACCAACATCTGTACAATAATGGCAACAACCAACAAATAATATGTAACTCTATAGAAATTCAAAATTATATTCAAGGCTATACTTTATAAATGGACTAATTGATTAACTTAATTACTGGGCCTCTTGGCTGCGGTGGTCGGGCCTTCTACTGTAGTGTGGAGCGGGAGGTAACCCTCTCACCGTGTCTGGACCGCGAGGGCCGGGTGGTAGGGGGAGTGCGAGCAGACCTGGTCGCTCGGGGAGTCTGGGCCAATCAACGGGTGGCGTCGTTTGATATATCGCTAATAAACGCTGACGCCACCTCGTATGCCCAGGCAAACCGTTCGACTGAGTCACTGCTTGAGGAGCGGTGCAGGCTCAAGAAGCGCCACTACCGCACCGTCTGCGAGGACCGGAGGATGGCCTTCAAACCGTTGGTTGGCACCACTGACGGTGTCTGGTGCGCTGAGGCCCAGATTTTAATCCGCCACCTCGCCGAGACCCTCGTATCTCGGCGAGATGGCATGCGCGAAAGGGGCCTCGCATGTGTCCTGGGGGGTGTTCGCCGGCGGTTGCAGTTTGCGCTCCTCCGGTCCAGCTCCCTCTGCCTCCGTGGCGGACGGCGGTCTTGGCGAGGGTTAGGGTTCGGGGATGGGGCGGGGATCCGTGGGATGGGTTTGGCGGGGAATTATTGAATTCGGGGCGTTATACTTGTACATATCCACATATAATTAAATATAATTAATAAAAAATATAATTATTGTTGCTGGTATATTATCTATATGGCATATCAAATGGTCTATTGTATCGCTAATAGATTATTACTTTGGCCTTCAGATTTTCCATTTGAATTACAGATTTCACTTTGTATTTCAGATTTTCCATTTGTATTTCAGATTTTCCATTTGTATTTCAGATTTTCCATTTGTATTTAAAATTTTCCATTTGAATTTCAGATTCCCATTTGTATTTATAATTTTCCATTTGAATTTCAGATTTTCCATTGGAATTTAGGATTTTTTATTAAATACAGTAGTAGGTCTATATCTTTGCCTTAGGCCTATGTATTTTAACTAACTGAGGAAATACTTTCATTTTACAAAGATTACGGAATACTAATTACTGATGCCAGACCTGTATCAGTAATTTGATAGTGATAATGTATATAATATTACTGTACGTGAACTGGTAGGCTATAGAAGGTAGAGCCTAATATAATACCCGGTACCTTTGCATTTATCTTGCACTGCCTGACTGCTGAAAGTTCTGAAACTACATGTTCCCGGTAGGGGTACCTGTATCCATCCATGCTACAGAGTTGGACTGATTCAGGATTGCTGAACCGAGATCAGGAGATAGCGAGATGTGTATGGCTACGAGTTCGAATTACTCGGTCGTATTGCGGTCTTGTAGGCCTAGGCCTAATACCAGTATATATTCATTCATAGTAGACATTTCAATTTGGCGATAAACCAGTAAATGAATATATTCATTCATAGTAGACAGGCCGTGCCGTAGACGGGTTTGGCTTTAATAATTGATTATGGGACGTCTATGTATGATTTGCTTGAAATTATTTCGCGTAGACACTTAACATAAGTTTATGTCACGTGCTGCGCGAAGTCCGAAATTGAAATCGGATTAAAACGGGTAAATACGGACTTTTAAACCTTCCCGCTCAAATTGTCTGTCAATATGTAAGAATGTCAGTTTAGGGCCGTCAATAAATCAGCACTCAGTAGACAGAACCAATATTTACAACTGTTGAGTTTTCAAATAATATCCGTCAATAAGGATTACCACCACATAACTTAGTTTTTCTGTAAGGGGTTTTTCTTGGTCGGTGATTTCACTTTCTATGTCTATTTTTTTTTATTGACGGCATCTAGGCTGTTTGTCTGTCAGTTAGTCCGCCAGTTGTCCGTCCCAATACTATAAATCACACCACACCACCTATCTAAAACTTTGCGGTTTGGCCGGTCAGCGCTTATAAAATAGCAAAATCCGACGACCCGACCCTCCGACCCCACCCCATCATATAAAATAGAAGTGGACATTTGGAAATCGAATTGGAAATTCTGAAATCAAATTGGAAATTCTGAAATCAAATTGGAAATTCTGAAATAGAAGTGGAAATTTGGAAATACAGTAGAAATGGAAATTTTGAAATCGAGTTGGAAATTTTGAAATAGAAATGAAAATTTTGAAATCGAGTTGGAAATTCTGAAACAGAAATGGAAATTCGGAAACTCAATTAGACTGTTTCTGAAACTCAAGTACTCAAATATAATATTTTCTGAAATTAAATTATAATTTTCTAAAGTGCAAATGAAATTTTCTGATATTATAAATATATCTTCCTGAATACATTTAGGAATTTCTGGATTGCAATTGGAATTTTTGAAATCCAATGGGGTAGACGACTCGGAAAATTTTTTTCGAGTTTTCGTTGGTTTCATGTGAAAGAGCATGTGAAAAAACCCCAGAGAGCAATTTTACTTCAAAAAAATTAATATTGGCCGAGTTATAGCGATTTTAAAACGCAAAATTAGCAACATCGAAAAATCAGGCCGTTTCGGAAAACTGCACGAGTGACGTCAGCCATAACACAGCAACAGTTGTCAAGCGCAGTTGATTGGCTAATATAAAGTATAATATTGCAGTATCTAAAATAAAACAAATTTATAAATGTAGCTAAGTATTTATTTGGATGTGTGTGTATTTATGTTGTGTATTTCTTTCTCGTATTTATGTTGTGTTAAGAATCGATTCTAGGACAGCGGTATGGAGGCGATTATTCTAGAATAATATTTATTTCGCCCATACCTGTACCGTAGAGCTGTAGCTAAAAACAAATATAGCTAGCTAAATACTGCCAGGCGTTTCGTTAATCGATTTTTTAATCGTTTTTACAGCGAACAATGCGGGATAGGTAGATTAGCACTAGATGGAAATTATTTAGTCTTTTTTTTCTAGTTATTTAACAAGCTGGTAAAAATTCTAGAATTTTAAGGAGCATTTTTTTTCAATAGTAGCTACGCTACAGGGGTACTAGTAAAAGTTATTATACAGTTACCATCAAGGTGTAATGGAGGCCGGTTTCGAAAAAGCGGACAGTAGAAACCTACCAGCTTTAACCTATGCTGCAATATTGCACTATACTTGTAGCAAACCAGAGAAAATAAGCCCGGAGTTCAGGAACGTGAAAACCTTGAGGTTAGTTAAATTATGTTAAATGGTAAGTTAAGCTATATATTATCCTCATATCTTTTCATGCACGTACTAATTTACGTACGTTCGGTTAACAAACAGCTCGGGAATTCACTGTAAAGTGTTACTGGTACTAGTGTTGCCTACTACTAGTGTTGCCTACTAGTGTAGCTAGTGTTTTTATAAAATACCACAAAATCTTATTTTTTTTAAATAATTAAAATGATGTAATTTGTGTTTAAATAACTATATATAAATAACTATAAGTTTAAATGCTATAATAATAATAATAATAATAATTTGTTGGTATACCATTTTGAATGAAAATGACCAATTATAAAACATTCTGTCCTGTTCCAATTATAGATCTGGCGGAGCATCGTACAGCGACAATGCTATTGGATGGGTGTGTGTAAAGAGAGATGGTCCTCATTGCACAGTTAAGGCCAAAATAACACCAGAACATCGTGTAAGAAGTCAACCCTACCGCGTCCAAGCTAAAGTTAATGAGAGTACCGGAGAAATAGTAGATCTGAAATGCAACGACTGTGTGGCCAGTGCTGGTGGTGGTTACAAACATGCGATGGGCTTAACATTTTGGTTATACAGAAAATGTACAGAAATTTCCTGTACTTCCACTCTCTGTTACTGGTCGGCGTCTAAAATGTCCAAAATAAAGAACTGTAAACAAGCAATTCCTGTCACTGCAATTATAAAAAAGAAAAGTACAAAGAAACCAAGTACCATTACAGACGAACAGGTACAAGCATTCCGCGATAGGATTGTAAATAAAATGAATAAGGACAAATTGCCCATCATGCTCTACAATTATTTTGGGGATATATCGCCATTGACGTGGTTGCAAATGGATTATCTTGGCTTACAGTATATGAAGGTAATTACAGTTATTTACTTATAATTATATACATCCATAAATAATACTTAACCTTACGTAACCACGGAATTTTTACACGGGAGGTCACAAAGGCCATTGTATTGCCCAATGGAATTGTTTTTCTAATACATAAAAAAATATATTATTTATTGAAATTATTTCGATACAAATCAAGGCAGTTAATTAATATATTAATTAATCACAGACATGTCAAAATGGTAGAAGCGAGGAATTTATATCGTACTGTATGGGAAAAATAACGCCACATCTCATTGAGGAAGCGTTTACGAAAACTGTCAAGCAGTCAGACTGTCCTATGTGGCACCATCTAAGATATGGACGGGTGACTGCGTCTAAACTTCACGAGGCAGCCCATTGCAAGACATATGATGGAAGTCTAGTGAAACGTATACTTGGTAATAATAATATCTTCAATCATACATTCATACTTATTATTGTAATTTATTATTGGTGTTATGGATGGATGAGTGGTTTCATATTACAATAAAAAGTTATACTTATTATTGTAGCATAATAATTATAATTATTATTTTGGTAATGCACAACATAAGTAGAATTTAAATTTAAACAAATTTGCACATATAACCAGGGTCAGTACATAACCAAGACCCCAAAGACTTAAGACCTGTACAAAACACATACTGTGTTAGCGTTCGTTTATTGTTTTGCATCCCAAACACGCCTCTGTAACCTGCTCCATTACTAACCTGCTCCTTTAAATGGCACTGGACCTAACGCTCTTTGGGACCTAACGCGACTTTACCTCTTTGTTTCGTACAGGTCCCATTGCCGTTTAAAGGAGCAGGTTATAGAGGCGTGTTCGGGGAACCAAAACAATAAACGAAAGATAACACATGTTACAAGATTATGCAGGTTACTTAATTAAGTCATTGTTTTTCACTCACCCCATATAACCACTCAATTAATTGTATTAAATTATAACTACAATTTATATTCAATAGGGGCAAAAGGATTGAAAGACACACAGGCCATGAAAAGGGGCAGAGACCTTGAAGACCCTGTGTTTAGAAGAATATCTAATTTGAAAGGGATTGATATTAAGAAACACGCAGGGTTGAAACTCAGTAAGGAATATCCTTTCCTTGGTGCCTCCCCAGATGCCATTACATCAACGCATGTGGTAGAAGTAAAATGTCCAACATCAAAACATGCCATTCAAAAATCTTATCTTACACAATCGAATATTGTAAGCGCTAAATTCATGGCACAAATCCAACTTCAAATGCTTCTTTGCAATAAACAACTGGCCTTGTTTTGCGTCGCAGATCCATCTTTTGAAATAAACGGCGAAGTGAAAATAGTTGAAGTATCATATGATTCCATATACATGCAAAGTTTACTGGAAAGTAGTCGTAGCTTCTGGAAGGAATATATATTTCCCAAAATTGTGAAAAAATAGATAATTAAAAAATGTAAATTATAGTTATAGTTCAACTAAATTCTGATTAATGCTGATTGTATTGAGATGGCAGCTGAAGATATTTTTACTACGCCATCAATTACAGGGATTATCTTCAAAGGAATCACTGAATGGGGTTCCAACATCTTGTATTCCCGTATACGTCTTATTAACCTTTCCACATGGACTCTCAAACTGGCTATCTGTTTCGTCTCCATTACTTCCTTTTTGGACATAATCGTTCCGCTTTCCAACGAGGGAGGGCGAATCAATTTAGCATTCTTTTGATGTAGAAGGTATTCTATACCCTTGAAACCCCGATCAGCCATGATCATATTTGTGGAATCTCCTGATGCAGGCAATGATTCAAAAAAGCCGGATTCTTTTACTATAGCGATATCGCTTGATCTTCCGCAGTATCCTTTCGAAATGAAATTAATAAAACCATCTGGGGTTGTTGAAATCAGGTATTTAATGGTATTGCAGTTCTTATACGATGACCATGTGACTGACTCACTGACTGTGCATACGCATCCGATGGTTTTTCGATCTCGATTTCAAAGCAATCTATAATAGCTACTACATTTCGAAAGTTGGCTTTGAATGCCAATGGCAGGTTTCTTTGGATATCTTCCAATGTGGGCCATTTAACAAGGGAATTCATGAATATCGCAATCACTGGGACATGTTTCATAAAAAGTTTGGCGCAATACGATTTGTGAATACCCCATAGCGATGCCAAAAATCGAAATGTGGTGCCCAAACGAATATACTGAAATATGAGGAGAATAATATCGAGTTTTGTTAATATACATTCTTTTCTCTGTTCGAATTCAATTACTTCTGCCAACTCAACAATCAAATACTTGTACTCATTTGGTATTCCGGTGTGTAATGGTATATTGGAAAGTACAATTTGACGCATGTGTTCCACATTATTAGTATCAGCAGTATCAAATTGTTCATTATCACTTTCGCTGTGTTGAGATTGACTGGATGGACAAAATTCTACATCGCATAAATCATCAGCCTCATCTACAGTAGAACCCCCTGATTCAGATTCGTATGTATCATAATGTTGCATCGGTGATGTTGATGAGCTGACCGTGGCTACCCCAACCTGAGTATTTACAGATTGGCAAGGAGGCCGATTCCATGACTTCTGGGTTGCTTTATTGCTTGTTGTGGCTAGACATATCTTGGAAATCTTAGCAACATTTACTTGGTCCATGATATCACAGCTTTGTCCATCTGATGTTGTTATTGAGTTTTCCTAAAGTAAAGAATATAAATTTATTACTTATTTAAATAATAATAAATAAAAGTTATTCCTATTTACTTTATTTATTCATTGTGTCTATAATCAAATTAATTTGATATAATTGTGAAATAAAAAGTGCACAGCACGAATTATACCACTCCGAAAGGTACACTTCGTATTTAGTATACAAACCAATGTGTCTCCGTGGAGCGAGATCCGCCACCAAACGCCCCGTTTATCATCAGGTGTCCGCAGACTCGATTCGCCTGACTAACGCTGATACCAACACCGGCTAGACTGACTGTCAGTGGTAGTCATAGGCCTCTAAACAGGCCCTTCTTTCTTTATTTATTATTTTTTTTATTATCGGTATCGGTGTAGGAATTATTCATTTTGTTCTATTAATAAAGTGCCTGTAAAAGAGTTATGCTGATATTGTGCAAATTATATAATAAACTAGTAACTTAAAAAAAAATATATATACAAACCAATGTGGAATGGGAAATATTAATGAATATCCTCACTAGGGCCTACAATACAAATATAATGTAAAAAAGGAGTGAAAGTAACAGAAAATGGATTACCATAATTGTTGTAGTATTTGCTTCCAAGTCGACGCACATATCGTCTGCTTGTTTTCTCTTCATTGTTTTTCTATTACATTCAAACAAAGTTGGTACACAATCTCGTTTAATGTAAAGGCGTGAGGGATTAGGTGCGTTTCTCGTTGACATATACATTGCGTAATTTACACAGTCAGATTCCAGCTATAAAATTAACAATAATTTACACTATAGTACATGAAATGAAAAAAGATTTAAAAAAATATATAAAATAAATAAGAAATGTGCGGTCCCATGGTTTTTTTCATTTGATTTATTTTATTAAATTAATAATTTCTATTAACTTAGGCGGTACCACAATATTGACACCGGTACCGATACTTCTGGGGCATGGAGACGCATCCCCGGAAATATTTATACTACCTAGTTTTATTACTTTTTTGGAATATTAAATAAAATATTAGCTAACATGTAAAAATTGAACAGTTTTTAAAAAAAAGTACAAAAACTAGCTAGTACTGTATAAAACTTTGGAAGAGGGATGGTGGGAGAGTGTGTTTTATGCCTAAATCACATCTAGTACCAAGCGTGCCAACGTTTTTAATTAAAATATAAAACTATTTCTTAAGTGGCTTTTGAAAGACATATTGGAAACACATTTTAATGACAATTGAAATTAAAAGCTCACCTTAAAGTGATCCTCGCAGAAGTAGATACGTGTACTTAAGGTTGGGTACTCGGCATCATGTCTCCCAGATTTGGTGAACCACAGCTTTCTTCTTTCTATTCCACACGGAACACGTACAAATATCTTCTCCTGACATTTGATGGAATTATTGGGGCATTTTGGCACACCGCAATATTTTGTCGCACTTGACGAACCCCGCTCCATTACGTCAGCGTCTTTTGGCATTTGCGAACTTGTCAATAATTATTCTATATTTGTTATTTATATTTGATGTATTTTAGTGGATATATTATTTTTAGTATAAACGCAGCTACTGTCCGTAATAATGTGCAGTAGTAGGCCAATATATTTTGAGTTAGCTATTTAACTGAAATATGGGTTAGCTACAACTGAACTGTTCTAGAAATATTGATAACTATCAATGCTACTTGGAATTCAATAATTTAACTTGTATACAAATAATTGCAATCGAAAAAGTTCGAATCCACAATCTAATCCAAAGTAATCTAAGTTTTGAAGCTTAATAAAACATCAATATGCAACTGGATTTCTACCACCTGGCAGTTTTAGCTACAAAATACTGTATGTTTTATTTGTATAGCTAACAACTGTATAGTTTGGGATAAATAATTATTATTCTAGAATAATTAACTTGTTATGAATCAATTTCCGCCATAAAGATATCAAATAATATATTTTTTCTAGAACATTATTTTTTTTATAAACAAATAGCTAATAAGTTCTAGAACATATCAAAAAAAGAAATTATCAAAAACTATCTAGTACAAAAAATTTGGTGGGGGGTGTACGCATACTGGACCAGTACCCAAATAATGTATTCTTAACACAACACAAAAACACACCAAATAAATATTAGCTACATTATTTATTTTAGTTACTAAGAGATTTATATTGTATAGTAACCAATGAACATTTACTGCTGCACTAGTGACGTCACTAGTGCAGTTTTCTGAAACGGCCTGATTTTTCGGTGTTGCTAATTTTGCGTTTTAAAATCGCTATGACTCGGCCAATATTAATTTTTTTTAAGTAAAATTGCTCTCTGGGGTTTTTTCACATGCTCTTTCACATGAAACCAACGAAAACTCGAAAAAAATTTTCCGAGTCGTCTACCCCATTGGTTCCTTCTGAAATTCAAATCTTAATCTTGAAATTCAAATGGTACATTTTGAAATCGAAATGAGTTTACTAAAATCAAATTGAAACATTCTGAAATGAAAATAGCAAAAGTTAAATTCAATTATAACTTTCTGAAATTTAAATGGAATTTATGAACCCCAATTACAATATTCTGAAATCAAAATGCAATTATTGAAATCCAAATGAAAGAATATATAATTCAAATGTATTTTATGAAATCAATGTGATGTTTTCTGAAATACATGTTGAAAAGGTGTAGTGTTTTAAAAAAATGACTAGAGCTATTTTTAACCGCAGTTTTATTTTTTCAAAAAATCAAAGATGCAGTATCTAATGAAACATGACATTCTAGAATATTTTGTCACTTGCAAAAAAAACTGTCACTAAACAATAACTCATCATTGAATTAATGAAAAATAAAAAAAAAATAAAAATTTTCCTGTTAGTTAAAAATTTTCTAGAACAAGATATAACTTGTTCTAGATCGTAATTAAAAAAAACTATTATGAAATGTTACAAACACTAAGGCCCCCCTCACACGGAGCAACTTGTTTCTGCAACGTGTTTCTGAAACTTGTTGCTGGACCCCCTCACACACAGAAACTTGTTGCTGCAACTTGTTTCCGAAACTTATTTCTGTGTGTGAGGACTCCAGCAACAAGTTTCTGCAACTTGTTTCCGCAACTTATTTCTGTGTGTGAGGAGTCCAGCAACAAGTTGCTAGAAGTTATATTCCCAGCAACTTTTTGAAAAACTTTTATTACATTCCATTTTGATACTAGCTAATATTAGATAATTTGAGTGATGTGATATTATATACAAATGACTGGACATGTTAGCTATTTATTTGGAAATAATTGTTATTTTCTTCAGCAACAAGTTTCTGTGTGTGAGGGGGTCCAGCAACAAGTTGCAGAAACAAGTTTCGGAAACAAGTTGCTGAAACAAGTTGCAGCAACTTGTTTCTGTGTGTGAGGGGGTCCAGCAACAAGTTTCAGAAACAAGTTGCAGAAACAAGTTGCTCCGTGTGAGGGGGGCCTAAAAGGTAACAGCTAGCTATAACTTGTACATTTTGGCAGGGTTTTTTTTTCTAAATATGTTAGTGAAATATATTAATAAAAATAGTGATTTCTAAATTTCTTAAACTTGTTTAGAATTATTTCTAAAACTAAAGCTTGAAAATAACAAATTTAAAAGTATAAATTCTACTTTACAGAGACTGAAATAAATACAACCTAGATAAATCATAATTTAACATTCAGATATTACTGTAGCCATATTTAATTTTTTTTTTTTTCATTCAACAAAATCGAACCCTTGAATCTCTAAATCTGGCTCATCTCCATCAGTTTAATTTGTACCAACTCCTTTTGTACCAACTCCTTTTGTAACAACTCCTTTTGTACCAACTCCTTTTGTACCAACTCCTTTTGTACCAACTCCTTTTGTACCAACTCTATAATATCAAATACACTCATTTGTGGTATTGTTTATAAGTAGATTGAGATGACTGTATACAATCATCACAGTCTAAGAGTGTTTCACTGACATTCCCGTAACATTGTATACTATCATCACAGTCTAAGAGTGATTCACTGACATTCCCGTAATTTAAAGTCTTTTAGAGCACTTTTAAAGGAAACTTGTGAAAAATAATGGCTGAGGGTTAATTAGGTATAGTTAGCTGAGTGTGAGCCGTTCATAGTAGAAAGGGACCAAGTGTGATCGGGCGGTAATGTTACCGGGGACTTTAGGCATTCAGGTGTGAATGAAAATGGCTATTTATAATAAAAAGGCATCTATACATGCGCCAAAATAATGTTGAAGGGTTTTTTTTTCTTATTTAAAAAACCGTTTAAGTAATAATTCTGATATAATAAAATTACCAATCATCTGCCAACAGAATACATTGTTACTGAAGTAGAAAAGTTAATTTAGCATCGTGATCATAATTTGAATCAAATTTCCCTTCAGTTCTTAAAGCAACAAGACAAATATAAGCATTTTAACTGAACTTTCAAACTCAAACTTTCAAAGCATTTATCTCAAATTGTATTTTTTCGTTGTCCCTTCTTTCTACTATTGATAGTAACAATGTGTTGGTCTGTCTGTATATGGAATATTGACAAAAAGCGCGCCACACGGGTCGCAGTGCAGTCAGGTTACTTACAGTCTGACAGTAGGGGATAGGACTACATCTTTCAGTCCTTATTTTATTAAACATGTCCTCTAATACTTTGAGTAACGAAGCTTGGGATTTATTGGATCGTATCATGGCAGATGAAAATGATTTTCAGTCCGGTGATGAGGAACAAGAGAACTCCGTCTCCCCACCAACTGTTAATAAAGAAATCAGCTACCCCAACAACGGAATAAACGTTAGTTTTAAATCAGAAGCGGAATCTATTTGCGGTACTTCCGAAGTTAATTCTCGAAAGATAAAACAGGAATTCATTACTGGGGAACAATATGTTACGAATCAAGTCAACAACACAAACAGCGGTATAAATGTTATCAGTTTTAAATCCGAAGCGGAAACTATTTGCGGTACTTCCGAAGATAATTCTCGAAAGATAAAACAGGAATTCATTACTGGGGAACAATATGTTACGAATCAAGTCAACAACACAAACAGCGGTATAAATGTTATCAGTTTTAAATCCGAAGCGGAAACTATTTGCGGTACTTCCGAAGATAATTCTCGAAAGATAAAACAGGAATTCATTACTGGGGAACAATATGTTACGAATCAAGTCAACAACACAAACAGCGGTATAAATGTTATCAGTTTTAAATCCGAAGCGGAAACTATTTGCGGTACTTCCGAAGATAATTCTCGAAAGATAAAACAGGAATTCATTACTGGGGAACAATATGTTACGAATCAAGTCAACAACACAAACAGCGGTATAAATGTTATCAGTTTGAAATCAGAAGCGGAAACTATTTGCCGTACTTCCGAAGATACATCTCGAGTTGTAAAACAAGAGTTGTTTATTGAGGAACAATTTGGTAGGGAAGAAGAGATTTCAGATGATCAAGTGAAACAATCATTTATTTGTTTTTATTGTGATAAACAATTTTGTCACAAACGGAAGCTAAAGAGACACATTGAATCCGTCCATAAAGGTGTCAAGTTTGATTGCGTTTCTTGTGACAAACAATTTAGTGAAAGGTGCAATCTAAAGAGACACATTGAATCTGTCCATAAAGGTGTCAAGTTTGATTGCGTTTCTTGTGACAAACAATTTAGTGAAAAGGGGCATCTAAAGAGACACATTGAATCCGTCCATAAAGGTGTCAAGTTTGATTGCGTTTCTTGTGACAAACAATTTAGTAAAAAGTGGAATCTAAAGAGACACATTGAATCCGTCCATAAAGGTGTCAAGTTTGATTGCGTTTCTTGTGACGAACAATTTAGTGAAAAGAGGCTCCTAAAGAGACACATTGAATCCGTCCATAAAGGTGTCAAATTTGATTGCGTTTCTTGTGACAAACAATTTAGTGAAAGGTGCAATCTAAAGAGACACATTGAATCTGTCCATAAAGGTGTCAAGTTTGATTGCGTTTCTTGTGACAAACAATTTAGTGAAAAGGGGCATCTAAAGAGACACATTGAATCCGTCCATAAAGGTGTCAAATTTGATTGCGTTTCTTGTGACAAACAATTTAGTAAAAAGTGGAATCTAAAGATACACATTGAATCCGTCCATAAAGGTGTCAAGTTTGATTGCGTTTCTTGTGACGAACAATTTAGTGAAAAGTGGATTCTAAAGAGACACATTGAATCCGTCCATAAAGGTGTCAAGTTTGATTGCGTTTCTTGTGACAAACAATTTCCACAAACACAATTACCGGTATTCAATTAAATGTCAATTAAAAATGTAAAATATTTAATTAATCTTAAATCTGAAAAATCAGTCATGTAAAGTAGTTGTAGCAGTACTTGTAGTAGTTACAGTTCGAATTTTTCGCCCATTGATATTATATTGAGTCTGTAAGGGACGAATTTCAATCACCATCTCCTTATCTGTAATGATGGGCTATGGGTGTAAGTGGTTATGGAAAAAAAAAGCCGTTTCCCTTGACTTAATGTAAACTTTACAACTTTAGAGGCAGAGGCTTTAGAGATGGTATTGGCCTGTACATTTAGTATTGTATATTGTATTTGGTGTTATGAGTTAAGTAATGTCCCCTTAGTGGACATTACTTAACGCCGTCATTGGTTACCACGTAAACAATAGGTGGAAATTTGCCTGACACCAGATAGGCCTACTGCATTACCTACCGGTAGACGGGGTATAGCTATTAATAACCAGTAGATATACTATTAACATGGCTCCAAACGCAACCATAAATATAAGCCAACTTATTTATAACATAATTTATGTCATTTTTACATTTATTTATACAGCAACTAATTTAATTTGTGCAGTTTCTAACACTTATAATATATGTACAATCATTTCGTAATGTTAAAATTTTGGAATAAAACATACACTATAAAAAATATACTACATACATACTTGTTGCAAAGTACTTTACAGTGTTCTGATCCTCGTGGCTTTATTTTCACTCATTCACAAACTTTCGTTCGTGTAACAAAGCCACTCGGACCATCACTGTACTTGCTGTGCTACTTTACACACAAGTATGTAAATAGTTATTACCAATAATTTAATAATCAAAATTGTTATGAAAATTAATTTTTATGTTTTTTTTTTCTGATGACAAAATTAATTTTGTCATGTGACGCTTCGCCGTGTCACTATTTCCTCTATAATTGGTCCTATGACATGCGGCAACGATGACGTCACTGAATAGCCGCACATTCAATGATTAAGTCATTATACAACATTGACATGCGATTGACTACAACTTGTCTCATCTATCTGACGCGCATATTATATTACACTATTGGCCCAGAAATCAAATTACTCGTATGCGCTTCAGTGATCGCGAAAGTGTTAATATTTCCCCTGATATATAATAATGATATATATCATTTTGTTATTTTAAACTCAACGCAGTTGGATTTAACGTATAATTCATCGGACAGTGATGATGATGAGAGAGAAAGAGCAGAGGAGAGTGCCAGAATGAGGGAACACGTGATGAAAGAGGTAAAGTTTGAAGAAAAATAAAACTTTTTTGAAGTTGCTAATTTCATTGAAATTTTATTTGTATGTTTTATTGAAAATAAAAGGTGGATGGGGCATAATCTATATAAATTCGGTGCGGAGAATTGTAATTATTGATTTCATTAAGTGTAAATACGTGTCTTCATGGTGATGGGGCTGTTATTTGCACAGTGTTTTTCTTTATGTAGTTGGTGGAAGTTTATAACTCTAGTGACCCAGACGACGATCCTGCTGAGTTGGTGGAGGAAGCTGCAAGGATGAGAGAGGAAGTTATCAGGCAGGTAGGTACTGGAGTGGAAGAATCTGCAAGCATGAGAGAGGAAGTTATTAGGCAGGTAGGTACTGGAGTGGAAGAAGCTGCAGGTATGACAGAGGAAGTTATTAGGCAGGTAGGTATTGGAGTGGAGGAAGCTGCAGGTATGAGAGAGGAAGTTATCAAGCAGATAGAGAGAGGTACTGGAGTGGAGGAAGCTGCAGGTATGAGAAAGGAAGTTATTAGGCAGGTAGGTACTGGAGTGGAGGAAGCTGCAGGTATGAGAGATGAAGTTATCAGGCAGGTAGGTACTGGCGTGGCGGAAGCTGTATGGATGAGAGGAAGTTGTCAGGCAGGTAGGTACTGAAGTGGAGGAAGCTGCAGGTATGAGAGAGGAAGTTATTAGGCAGGTAGGTACTGGAGTGGAGGAAGCTGCACGTATGAGAGCGGAAGTTGGGGAAGCTGCAGGTATGAGACAGGAAGTTGTTAGGCAGGTAGGTAGAGTGGAGGAAGCTGCAGGTATGAGAGAGGAAGTTATTAGGCAGGTAGGTACTGGAGGGGAGGAAGCTGCAGGTATGAGAGAGGAAGTTGGGGAAGCTGCAGGTATGAGAGAGGAAGTTGGGGAAGCTGCAGGTATGAGAGAGGAAGTTGGGGAAGCTGCAGGTATGAGAGAGGAAGTTGGGGAAGCTGCAGGTATGAGAGAGGAAGTTGGGGAAGCTGCAGGTATGAGAGAGGAAGTTATCCGGCAGGTAGGTACTGGAGTGGAGGAAGCTGTCAGGTATGAGAGAGGAAGTTGGGGAAGCTGCAGGTATGTAGAGTACGGAAGTTGGAGGAAGCTGCAGGTATGAGAGAGGAAGTTATCAGGCATGTAGGTACTGGAGTGGAGGAAGCTGCAGGTAT
>JAUCBJ010007574.1:0-61252 GCA_032718475.1 Nemertoderma westbladi
ATTAGTTGATTAGCGTGGGTGGTTTGGTTAGTTGGTTAGGTGTGTGATGTTGCAGGTTATGATGCTGTTGGTGTTGGATAGGAGTCTTTAGTGGTATTACGCAGTGGTACCGCCATACTATCATGAAGCTATTATTTGTCAGATTGAGGCCCATGTTAGCAGGGAGAGGTAGGTAGGGTACACCATATCTTAGCCAAGCCTTATGTATATTTATCCACCCCCCCCCCCCCCCCCCCCCCCCCTCCTCCTCCTCCAATCACAGGCATTGCTTGCGCTTACGTCCTGATCCATTAGCTGAACAGCCTATAAGAGTATCTAAGCTGTGGAACCAGCCTGCTCACAGAGCAGTATTGCCATATTATTATATATATAGCCGTCTCTCGTTGGGCGTTGTCCCTCACAACACAACCCACCATCACTGGCAACTCGGTAAGTGGGCAGGCAGAGATATAAGATTAACTTCTGAACTGCATATAATACGATACTGAATTCATGTTATTTCACAGTTATTAGCCTACCCTACAGTAATTATTTTCATTGATTTGGTTAATTTTTCACCGGTAGGCTTTCAGAACTTAACGGTACTTTCTGACCTATCAATTTCTATTGTCAAACTTAGTAAAACGTATTAAACCAAAAAATGGGCGACAAACCAGACATCTCAGAAGTCAACAAATTTGACAAAACAAAATTGAAGAAAACCGAGACGCAAGAAAAAAACCCCTTACCAACAAAAGAAACGATAGAACAAGAAAAGGAGGCCGGTAAATAATCCTTTAGACTTGGCAATCTATGTAACTCCGTCCGTCCGTACCTTCGACATGTAATTTTCTTACTTACAACTTTATGTACGCGGTACTTAAAGAAAGTCTTATTAGCCAGTTAATTTGGATGATATTGGTTTATAGGCGTTGTTTTATCAGCTTTGTTCATTCTTACAGTCTGCATACCGATATTTTTACTCTCCCAACCCTTCAGTCGGCCTATACCTGTATACACCTTGAGTGGAAAAAATCTGGATTTTTTTTAAATAAAAAACTTTTAGGTTTTCTGCCTAGGTTTTTTAAAAAAAACCTTAAGTCATGTGATGCTCTTATTTCCGAGTAAGCGTGATAAGATGGAGACCTGCTAGGCTAATAGATCGTTTTTATTTGGCCTGGGCTGGTGGGCAAAAATATCGGTAGGTAAACTGCGTTGGTATACCGGTACTGGTATCACATTTGATCACATTACCACCCTTTTCGCGTTTTCGGTTTGGTTGATCATCACTGGGAAATAAATTATTTTGCTATTCTGTATAATAAATCTATGCTGGGAAGGACACTTTAAGGATATCATCGGTTTTTATTATTGTGTTCCCATTGATAGAAAGCAAAACCCCTACAACAATTCCCTCGCGTTGCTAGGGGAATAGTGTTTTGTTGCAGATAAATAATAAAGTAATCTTGATCCATTCAGCTATTGTTCTCCTTTCCGGTTGTGATGCGCACACACATTTTTCAGATATTTTGAGTAGGTGGTAATAATGATCAAATGTGAATTAATTGCTCTTTGTGCTGATTCTTATATGTTTGCGGTGGTTGTATTTTATGTTATACTAGATTGAACATGTTGTTATAAATTAATTATTTATATAATAGTACGTCTACTCAAACATTTCTTTCAGTTTTACACTATAACTCCCCTGCTCCCTGGTGGGTGAGTACAAAACAAAGACCCAAGACTTTACTGCCTGTTCTGTACAAAACAAAGAGGTAAAGTCGCGTTAGGTCACAAAAAACGTTAGGTCCCATTGCCATTTAAAGGAGCAGGTTAGTAAAGAAGCAGGTTACAGAGGCGTGTTGGGGGAACCAAAACAATAAACGAAAGTTAATACAAGCTACAAGATTATTCAGATCTTTATAATTGGGTCTTTGTTTTGTACTCACCCGCTCCCTGGTCACTCATCTTGACCCCGCATTTCTATCACAGTTGCCATTTGTCCTAATTTTGCGCAGAAATGATAATCATTGAGTAACTACAGTACTACAGTACATGAAAAAAGTCTTTGCGCATCCCGCATCAAGACTCGAGCTGCCAATTTTGCATATTTTCAAAAAGTGTGCTATTTCCTATTTCCTCAATTTTTCATTAAATTTGTCTAAAATTCGATGGGATGTTTAAAAAATTTTAGTAGGGAGATTACGACTTACACTTCGCGCAGCACGTGAAAAACTGTGTTCTTATTTATTTTATATAATAATTAGGCATTCTTTCTGAAAGTCATGTAAATTGTATTGCAACACACTGTATATAGAATATACATACCAGAATACAATGCTCAGGGAAAATGGGATGTTTCACCACAACCTACTTATAGCACATCAGCATTTCATATTTCCACCACTGCGTTATTTTAACGCGTCGCGCTTTATCCAAATTTTTCGTTATTAGACTTTGCAAATATTTAACATACGTAGTTGTGACTGCAATTCAGTACCGGGGCGATATAACTAGGTTGTTTAAGTGGCAAATGTTCCTTATGGTATCTTTAATTCTATATTTAAAAACATTAAAATTTATACAGGCCACAGGCGTCCAGACGACGCTCAATATTCACCCCACATCCACCTATAACAATACATTATAGGCTGAATAATGTAATATTTAGCGTTTTATTGGTGCTTAAGTGGGGTTGGGAGGGGGTTGCGACCCCAAATACAACGTTTTCATTGTGATGTTTTCATCCTAAAATTAAATCGTCTGGAGAGTTTAGGTGGCCAATCCAATTTTTTTCCAAAAAGGCTACAAAATATCAGTTCAATTTTGGTAAATCGGTTCTAATCATGGTTGCATTGAATGCCATCGAGCACTTTTTACAATTGAAATCGAGCTATTTTGTACACAAAATGACCCCCGTTTTGGGGGTCATTTCTCTCTAAAATTGCTTCAAAGCATTTTTAGCCAGAATTAGCCTTTGAGACAACCATATTTTGAATACCTGTTCCAAATTTCAACTGATTTAATCAAGAATTGTTCGGGAAGACTTCTTCGTGTAAAAAAATGCATTATGAGAGTATAGGTATAAAATTTAAGGAAAAATTCAAGCTTTCCCGCTATTTTAGGCAATACAGTACCTAGATCAGTACAATACAGTACCTAGATCAGTACAATACAGTACCTAGATCAGTACAATACAGTACCTAGATCAGTACAATACAGTACCTAGATCAGTACAATACAGTACCTAGATCAGTACAATACAGTACCTAGATCAGTACAATACAGTACCTAGATCTTCACTATTTCGTTGTTAGACATTAGGCATACCTAAAAAATAAAAATCAATGTAATTGAACGAAATTTGTCATCATTTCTAGAAATACAGAAAACCTACTGCAATAAAACAAGCTTTTAACAATATTTTCATTACCTTCGGATGCTTTCTGATTTCCTCATTCAATTCTAAAATATTGATCTGCTCGAAGCCTTGTAACATACAGACTAGCTCCACCTTTTAACCAATAATTCGAGTTTGCGAAACGATATGAGAAATATATTTGTTGAAATCTCCTTAAATTCGGCACAGCAATGGAATCTCTGCGTCCTTTTCAAAAGAAATTCATCAAACTCTTAAGACTTCGACGGTGAACACTAAAGCTGCTGTCGTCCTTAAGTAGGTTTTCTCAGGTAAGGCTTGAGGAGCGATGGAATTTATGGTCAGTTTTATTTAATCTTATTTTGAAACATCTTATTTAGTTTGGAATATGTTTACCACAAGGTAGACACTTGCCTTAACAGTGTGTAGAAAGTCGGAATGAAAAGTCGTCTCCATTGGATTACTATGAAGGCATTGGTACACGGGTCGAACTGCTGCGTTCAGGAGAGTTTGTCGAAATAGTTCGATCACATTTCGCTTCTTGGTAGTAGTACCCGAGAACATACCGGTACCACATTATTTAATTAAATAAGTTCAATTAAAAAACATATGGTTGGTTATCTATCAATTACAGGAAAATGGTTTTAGTAGTGCGGTAAAGTAGTATTGTATGATGGTTGTACATCACGGAGACGGAAAAGCAATTTCAAATTTAATAGCATTGTAAATAATTAAAAGTACTCTTCTACGTTATAGTTGCAATGTACTAAAAACATCAAGTTGCAGCTAATACCATGGGCAATGTTTATGAGATTTTGGAATTATCGTGGCTTTATTCACGTTCATCAATTGACGTTGTTCGTATAACAGACCACTTGGATAAGAACACTTTAAAGTGTTACCGGTGCTTTATAGGTATATAGGCTTTATAGGATTTCCACAATCAACAATCACTTTACTTGACTTTTACCGGTACTTGACATACATCCTGAGAGGCGTTTTAAAATCCGAGCATCAGCGGGGATTGTATTAGAGACGATGAGATGGAATCTTATCGCGACTTGGGTTACCTAATTTTATTTTATTTCGTAATAATTGCGCTCCCACGCCGGGCAATTGGTCGTAATCACATGTTTAAATATAAATAGTCATAAATAAATAGAAGCTTAACAAAGGGGGGGGGGGGGGGGGGGGGGGTGGGTAGCGCCCCCCTATTTTGTTCACAAAAAACTTTATTTATCCTATCATGTGCCGAATTTAATGGACATTTCAAATCTGCAAACAGCTTTCTCATATCTTTTCTCAAACTCAAGTTATTACCCAAAACGTAAGAGCTAGTCTGATTTTTGACAAGCCTTCGAGCAGCACTATATTTTACAATTCAATAAGCAATTTTCATAAAAAAGGCTCTCGCGGTTTAGTTATGAATAAAATTGCTAAAAGTGGTTTTATTAGTTTTATTTTTAGCAAAGATGAAATATTTCGTAGAATTTCATTCATTTTTGACAAAGTAATTGTTGAACAATGAAAAATGGCATTATCTAAAAGTAGCGGGAAGGTTTGAATTGTACTTTCATAAACTTTAAACACCTGTATCTCACTCAGAAAGACGTTTTTTAATGAAAAAGGCTATTTAGCAGCCAATTTTAACTGAAATGAGTTAAATTGTTGTTTATATTTTATTATATATTATTGAAACCGTTGAAGTTGGAAATGCCCTGGAGCCTTTTTATATCAAAAAGGCCAAGAAAACCTTTTTGGGCCTTTTTGTTCTAAAAAGGCTACAGAGCATTTGATGCAAAATTTGTTCAGAAGAATTGGATGCAGGGTTCTTCTGAACTTATATTCTAAATTTCGACAAATATTAGTAGAGAAATAGCCCTTGGCGCAAGAAAGCACTTTTGGCCATTACGGAGTTTTTTAGAGTCAGTGAATCGAGACACAATCGTAATATAGATGGGTGAGTACAAAACAAAGACCCAAGACCATCTGTATACAAAACAAAGAGGTAAAGTCACGTTAGGTCCCAAAGAGTGTTAGGTCCCATTGCATTTTAAAGGAGTAGTAGGTTAGAAAAGGAGCAGGTTACATAGGCCTGTTGGGGGAACCAAAACATTAAGCGAAAGTTAACACATGTGTTTTGTACAGGTCTGAGTCTTGGTTTTGTACTCACCCTAATATAGATCCCAGTTGTAGCAAGTTAAATAATATAACTATCTCGGTTATTATTTAATTACAACAGCACAAGGAAATAATAAATTAGCTAAACCAAAGATGGTATTTGAGGAACTAGAAGTTGTGGATGGATCAACGTACTGAGCAAAGTCCTACGATCGGTTTACACGTGGCAACATTTTGGGCAACTTGGTGTAACCCGCTTAAAAATTGTTCGGCTAGAATTCTAGAAACAATTGAGTAAGGGATACCTTGAATCGGGCGATGGTGTGTTTTTTGTTAAATCGCGAAAAATTGCAGAACAAACAGGTATTATTTAGCGCGTATAAAGGAAATTTAGGCCCCTATATAATCTACTAACAAGGAACACGTAACATAATATTATGCGGGCTAAAAATGGTTTTTTATGCCTTCAA
The DNA here is from genome assembly GCA_032718475.1 of Nemertoderma westbladi. Taxonomy (NCBI): domain Eukaryota; kingdom Metazoa; phylum Xenacoelomorpha; order Nemertodermatida; family Nemertodermatidae; genus Nemertoderma; species Nemertoderma westbladi. The sequence goes on from JAUCBJ010007574.1 coordinate 5,950, forward strand.
ATACACAATTTATCACTAATATTCTCAAACGTGGTTTATTTCTTGCAAAAGCGAAGTTTCTTACACTAAATTAATTAATTTCGAAAAGTTTTTTTGCAACTCATATTTAGAGTAAATAAAGTATCTATTACGACGGCATAATGTGTATGGATATACAAATTAAATATAGGACAACGTCCTGAAACGGATTGGCCCACGCACTTACCAGCCAGAGCCTCAAAAATAAAGAATCCGAACTGTCCAGCCTGGAAATCGCTTTAATGTCGGTGTCATTCTGCACCCTCTTTTTTTTAACATAACATATTTATTTCTTGCCTATTGCTCCCATCACTAATTTTAACTATAATTATGTTGATTTCCAGTATTTTTGAAATAATGTAATACCTTTTGAATATCCCTTCAGACGTTCATGATGGATGGAGGGAGGGGGGGGGGGGGGGGGGGGGAACTCTAGTTCCCTTGGAACCTTCCTAGTTGGGGGGAACTGTATGGGGATTTACAAGGCTATAACGGAGTAGACCCAGACCTACATCTTAAACAACCAGCCATTCGATTCAAAGCCACGAAATCGATATTGTATTTTCATTTCCAACAAATAAAATTGATTGCAAATGAACTCTGTCAGTATGGGTCAGTAAAACGCGGATCCGGATTCTACATTTAACATTGTCCCTACGGAAGTCGATTTTTTTTACATTTTTATAACTCCCAAAAATAAAACTATAAACTGTTCTATTGACTTTAGTTTATTGTTTTGGTTAAAATAACGTGCCACTGTAACCTGCTCCTTTCCCTTAATTGATAATTTTGGAATCCGGATCCGCGTTTTACACCTACACTATCAGTATGTATTTGAATGTATAAAAAAATAATTAAAATTTAATGAAATGGAATTGCGTTGAAGAAATGCAACTGCAATAAATTATATTTTTAATATGATTTTGTTCAAAAATTGAGGAAGCCCGTAACCAGGGCTCAGGGCAGGGGTTGAAACAGCGCGATACGCGCGTTTCTGACAATTCGTCTTTATCAGAAGCGCTAACCAGATCCCTGACACATGCCTTGCTGGTAGGACTAGCATATGCAAATTAAAACTGCCTGCTCAATGGAAGTCGACTAAATAGGAAAGCAAGTGTCATGGAAAAATGGCTGAACTGGTTAGTGCTACTAATGAGGCCTGATAGGCCAAAACGCGGATGGCGGTGGCACAACCACCCAGTGATGTGCTTCCACATTTTTACCACTTTTGAACAAAATCATATAGAAATTGCATAAATTTATGCATATTAATTACTTTTCATAATTAATTGTATTTGATTACTCAATAAGGGCGGTCACAAAGGTTAAGATATTGGATACACCGCAGAAGTAGCAGATATCCGCTAAATACAGTCACAGACACCGCCTTTGCGGATGTTATCGCCCTGCTCTCTAATACGCTAGCAGATGCACAGCATCTACTGAATAAAGTGGAGAGGGCTGCTAAGGAGGTTGGATTGCATATAAATGCTACTAAGACCAAATACATGCCTATTAATGTTAAGGGAAAGGAAACTTGACCACAACTACAAGACAAACGCCGAGCTTTATGGTACAATACCACCTTTATCAAACACTCCACGTGAACCCAGTCTACGATTCAGTGGTCACTGCTGCGGAGAAGTAAAGACGAGGTCATACCAGATCTACTTCTCTGGCAACCAACTCATGGGAAGCATAGTCGTGGACGACCAGCCATAACATATATAGATCAACTTGAAAGGGATACTGAACTTAGGAGAAACGAAATTGGGACAACTATGGAGAATCGGGAAGCCTGAAAGGATCTCATTTCCACTGTCCGAGTTCGGTCTACTTATAGTGCATAGTAGCAGTAATAACAAAAAACACACCCATCACTCATGTTTCGTTGTGTAGCGATTGTTTCGCAAACGAACCCTATTCCATAGGTCGCCCATAAAAGTACTAAATGTTAAGCCGTAAAATAAACATTTTGCTTCACCTCTTGCAGAATAGCTTAATATAATTTGATCAAATTGCCAATGCTATTTTTATAAGGCTTTGCCATTCTTCACACGTTGTGTTCGTCCCCACTCACATGTTGTACAAAAGCTAAAATTATTGCGGGTCATAGCTCTCGATGCCTTTCGGAATCAAGACCAATGTCTGATGTTCTTAAATCGATAGGGGTTCCCTTCACCACAGTGTGTTTGCGAAAATCAGCAAGTTCCACACTCGATTCGAGTACATGCTTCACTTCTTCGTCCAAAGCGAGCCATTCTTCAACCTGACGAACTGCTCGGTTGAGCTTGGGTTCTTTAGTCTTAGGGTTATTACACAAATCAATTACCTTAGCATTAGCTTTTTCCGTCTCAGAACACCAAGTCTCGCACCAGAGCCACTCTTGGGGCAGCGACTTGATGCCGACCTGGTGGATCATGTTGTTCGGAAGATCCTGATCGAGGTTAGCCAACGAGTTTGGGTCCTGACTGAGACCCTGATACTGCCCGCGGAGACGGTCGCCAGCAGCAACCAACCGGAAGCGAGCCAAGTCCACTACGTACAGCGCAGATATATGATACTTCCGGTGACCCAAATGACTTCTCCAGTAGCCCTTCTTCCAGAACATAAAGTTCTCCATGTCAGGCCGGGAGTCGCAGAATGGAGTATATCCGTAGGGGTTACCGTTCAACGGAAGATCCCGTAGTTCCGTTAGATCAGCTCGAACGATCGCGTCAGCGTCAACAAAGATTACCTTTTTAACGCTCAATGGGAAAAGGACATCGAAGAAAAGGATCTTATATCCCCAAATAACCCGTTGTTTATCCCGCTGTGCGAACAACCACTGAGGCCACTTGTACTGCACAAATTCGTAGGTGAAACCGTAAGAATTAGCCATTGAAGCAATAGTGGCCTTAAATGTAGGAGAAAGAAAATTCTTCAAGAACCAGAATTTAACCGGGGTCTTGGTGTTCTTTAACACAGACAGTACCATAATGCGCATGAAACGCTCATAGAGATGGCCACTGGCTACGGAGAATATATTTATAACGTCGTCATCATCGGCTAAAACAGCAGCAGTCTCAGTCCCCTTGGGGGTTCCGGTGAATGTCGACGTTATAGAATCCCAGATCCCGCCAGAGCGTTCCTCCACCGGGTCTCTGTCGTCACTAAGAAGCTCTTCCTCCAGTTTCCCTGGCTTCTTTTCAACGAGGATTCGAACGAGATTCTTCGCGAAGGAATCAACAACGACGAGTATGTCCGACGGGTGGTCGTACAACTGGTCCGAGGAGCCCGAGTGACTCTTCACGGAGTAGATGTCGGCGGAGCGGCCACCCCGTAGTCGCAGGAGAAAGGCGCCCGGCTGGGCCTTGAGTTGGAAGTAGCCGAGGTTGGCCATCACTATTGTGTCGTGTCGCAAGGGGTCGGCAGGGGGTCCCAGTGTGAACTGGAGACCACGTGTTGGGTGTCCCGTCCGGGAATCGTGACAATGTCCTTCTACAAGAACGTACTCCAACTCATACGTAGCCTGGATTCCTGGAAAATAAATGTTTGTTAGTGATAGTAATTTACACTTAACGATTGTTATAAATATTTGTATTCGTGTCCGTTATATAAAATTAATACAAAAATAAAAACTCGTAACGGGTAAGAAATAAACTAAAATTCAGTAAATATTACCACAAATCTATAATAAAGTATATAATAATTCTGCATTATGATATTGTACGAAAAAAAATGTATACGAAAATGAAAGTACAAGATATATACCGTAATAATTGAATTAAATTGGTAAAGTTACATAAAGATAGAATAGTATTTAAATATACGAGACACTAATATAAAAAAAACATGTACGATTAAAATATATACATATTAATATAATATTAGATTCATATACATTTTCTGTGGCAAATAGATCATTTATAAATATTAGGGATGTGAACACTCAACACTGAACTTCCCGATGTAATTAACCTCACTCACCCGGGGATATAGTATACATATCGAGGTCATAAGGGATATAAGCTGATAAAGCTACTGAATTTTCATGTATAATACGTAACTATATTCAAAGTGCTGGTTGTAGCTGTGTAGATAGATTGCTTACGTTGGCGCATAACGGAATTTTCTCGATCTGATAAAAGCGAGAGATCGTTTTAAAATCCCAGTCTGTTTTTCATCTGTTTTAGTTTTCCAATGTAAAAATTTTTTTTGGTTGGTGTTTCCGAATCTGAAATCAGTATTTCGATAACTTGTTTCGTTCTAGACCTAGAGTTATGACAACATTTGTAATTTTCACCCAAAATTTGTAATTTTCGTGCAGCACCACATTTTACACCCAAAAAGACCACCAAACACCCAAAAAATTTCGCAATATTTTGCCATTTTCAGAATCAGCACGGAAGATAACCCTATACGTAATGCGTATCAAAACCATACAGGAAGATCATTTTTGAAAAAAATTTGAAAAGTATTGTTCACTTTTGGTGCGTTTGGTTAGTTGTAGTCAGAGGGAAATTTGATATCGTTTTTCTCGAGTTGGCTTTTTGGGACACTTTCTCTATATTTACTTTTTCATTCAGAAAATTGCAAAATATTTCGAAATTTTTTGGTGTTTGATGGTCTTTTTTAATGTCAAAAGTGGTGCTGCATTTTTAAATTTTGGATGAAAATTACAAGTGTTGCCATAACTCGAGTACGAAACTACTCAAATCAAAAACTAATTTCAGATCCGGAATTACCATAAAATTTAACAACGGAATACTCTTTAAAAAAAATAAAAAAATATTGGGCGTAACCCGACTAGCTAAATGAGTACGGTACGATACTACGGTACCTGGAGTTTCCTCTGGGGAGTATATATAGTTCTGTGGGGACCGCACGGGAAATAAGTCGTCAGACTATCGTGTAATCCCTGGCGTAGCGGCCGAAGAAAACTTTACTTTTATTTAAGAACACAAGTGATACAACTCAATCACTGAGCTCGACCTCGTGCGCTACTAAGTAAGGTTAACAAAACACTACCGATACTAAAAAAAACACTACCGGTACTTCTCTTTAAACTACACCCTTTAGTCATACCAACCCAACGCCGTCCAGGAGTGATTCAATTAATACCGTTAAACATGATAGAACATACGTACGAAGTCACCCAGCCATTTACGAAATCTCAGGTAGACATAGACCAGCCGCCCACATTCCGTACATTTCTATTTCCACCAAATAAAATAAAAAATAATCGTACCTTTAGGGTCAGTGACGTCACGAAGTCTTATGTTATCCAGATCGTAGGGAGTGCGAGAAAGAGAGACCATCCAGGACTCTGGGGTCTCCAGTGTCATCGTCAACAACGACTTCTCTGGGAGGCCAACAAACCGAGCAGACGGACCAGCTGAAGCAGCACCGTCGTCACGGAAACGTAACTCCGACTCCAACACGTAGCGGTAGAAGGTCTTTAACGGAATCTCCGACCATTTCTCGGCGGGGTTGAGAACGAGAATGATGTCGATGTTAATCACGTCATGGAGAGCCTCGAGGATGGGAACAACCCTCTGGGCGTCCCGGGACAGCGGGTCCAATACCAGGACCACATCGTGAGCCGGAGATGCGGCATCGCGTCGGGGGATAGGGATCGCGGCGGGGATCAACTCCCGGGAGAAGCGGACGGACTCCCGGAGGTCGGCGCGTTGGTGACGGGATAGCAACGCGCACGCCGCCATAACGGCGTCGCTGCGGGCGGCGGGGTCCGCTAACGAGGGTAGACCCGCGAGGGACTCCGACACCGCGCCGCCACACGAACCCAGCGAGAGCTTCTCCAATAGCATAAAATCTTGAGTGAGGAATGGCCGCAACAGGGGACCCAACTTCCAGCCGTTAACCACAACAGCCGACTCGCCTGGGTTCAACCCCATAACAGTGGAAGAAAAGTCCATATGCAGCTGGAATGCAGCGGATAATTCCAAACTCGACAACATTTCGACAACAGAATCTTTACTTATTGCACTGGGTAGGATGTCAAACAGCTGTTTACTCTGTGAATGAATCTCCAGTAGATTATCTTCGTTCATAAGTTTCTGTATAGCGATTCTCGACGCGCTCTGTCCCGCAACTCCACCAGTTTTTACTCTCAGCAAACTCTCGCAGACGGCAGCTACACTGCTAATCCCCCGAGGGACCACACCAGCTCCGGGGTTGTGGATTACAGCAAGCCGCGCCATCCGCGACGACTTTATATGAGCGAGCGCGGCGGCTAGCACAGCGCGGCCCTCCGCCGCGTCCAGGTCTGCGACCACCCACAAGGTGACGGGTCGCACTGCGTCCGCTCCCTTGGCGAGGTACCGCAGACTCGACCGCAGTGCGGCATGCTGCTGCCCCTCCCCCAGGTACTCCCGTGTCCCGCGCAGGATCACCTCGTTGAGTCGGGGCACCACATTGTTCTGCTCCATCAGGTGATCCAACAGGTTGGTTGAGTCAGTGACGTCGCCAGCCACCACCCACTGCTGCCACGAGTTGGTAGAGGTAAACACACTTCCTACTATTGACTGTTCTAGAAGGTCAGAATTCCCCAATGTTTCTGCCTCCACTGGAACTCCATTAAATAGAACTTGAGGAGTGGATTCCAATCCCGAAGTAGCAATGAATTCCGCAGCTGACTCCAACTCGGGCCATTGTGAACCGTCAATGTCTCCAAGATCGTCGCTGTATTGAGTAGCAAACGTAGTTTCCAAAAATGTAGCATCGGAGTGGACAGATTTAAGAATGCGATGGAGTTTATGTAAAGCTGGCAATCCGCCCTTTTCGCGATACTCTTTCATTACGATTCGGGGAATACCGATAGATGGATCTACGGTTGCTTGTACGCTAGCTCCGCTGTTACTGTCGCTTGTTGCTAGAACTATTCCTAATCGTATTGGAATGTTGTTGTTGGCTAGAGACATCATAAAGTCCACTAATTCGTAAGCCCCTGAATAAAATTAGATTATGATTATTTTATGGCCATCATCAATTTTATTGTTAAAAGAAAGGAACACAAAACAAAAAAACGTTGTAGCAAGTTTGTATTGATTAGTGTGTTCAAATTGGATTACAATTGCAAATAATGGGATCCCGCAGAATAAAAACAACAAAGATGCATATCATAATTATTGTGTCTGAGTCTCGCAGTTAGAATGGTGAACGGATATTGACAATGATTTCATCCTTAAATGGAAGCTAATTGAGTATCAGTTTCATCTCGGGGGTGGGGGCTGGCAATAAGTCGTCATAATGTGCTTAATTTAATAACTGACATAACGGCCCAAGAAAACTCACTGTTTTGGCTTTTACTTAACAATTTATATCCATGTAAAGGATCCAATAATTCACTATCTATTAATTGACCTCAATATCATTTCGTTCACATATTGAATGATTATATTCACATAACACCAATATTTCTGTGAAATAAAGTGACATGAAATCAAACTAAAACAGCTACAACTGTAGGCTGTTTATGACCGTTTAATCGAGTAAAAAAAGTTCTTGAATCTTGAAAAAAAATAACATCCAACTCTTGAATTATTGTAACAATGATGAACCTATTACTTAGGAAAATGAACGCCAGGGCAATCCCCTTGAAATGCATTGGTTATAGGTTCAGCCCCACCCGGGTCCACTCAGCCTTTCATCCCATGGGGTGGACAAATTGAGGACCAGTTTAATTACTGGGTGCAAAACAAGGGATAGGGGTAGCGCCAATCGGGTAGCAACCTACAACCTACCGAGAGAGGAGCCTTCGAGTCGCCTCCGGTTTCGGCCGATTGCTTTTGCTTAGGTCTAATGATAATTGATAATCATGATATGTATAATGGTGTGGGTGGACAATGTTATAAAATAAAATTAAAAAATTAAGGCAAATTGAAAATAAAGCCAGTTGAAAACTAAGCGATAAATTACCTTTATCGTTAGTCGGGTTAACAAGTAGAACGAGGTGGTGGAGATTCTTGCGAATGTGTCGTAGCACTCCGGGGAAGGTTGGTCGCAGGAGATCCCGCACCGAGGAAGGCCAATCCCGGTACAGGCGATCCGTCTCGAGATCATTGATCCACAGGATCCCCGGCTGTCGGATATCCAGTGCGTATTCGAATCCCTGCGAGACTACCGGGACCCGTAGCAGAGTCTGCAGCAATGCTGACTGGTCTACCGTGAGTCCCAGCAGGTTGGTTAGTCCGTGGATTAATTTAGTCTCGTCGTTGAGTAGAGACAACAATACGAACGGATCCAGTGTGTCTATGTTAATGGCCAACCCGTTAATGAACAGAGCCGAGGATGAGTGAGGTTGGAGGAGGTTCTCGTAACTTTTAAACGTCTTTTTTATCTTTTCGACGAAGGAGTTTTCAAGGCGAATATCAGCTAGAGAGTGAGAGAGGCGGGGGAAGTTGCCGCTGATATTTTTGAGTGTGGCCAAGGCTATGGAGGCATCAACGCCAACTACAAACTGAGAAGCTTGATAGCTCAGACTCTGTATTTGCCACACCTAGTGTTAAATATATAAGAAGAAATACAATGATTATATTTGTTTACCCAAACTACTAGTAGTACAAGTCAAGGACACAACACACATAGTTCAAATAGTAGAATTAATATAAATAGTAGAAATTCGCGAAATGCAAAAGTTAATAGGGCAATCTTTGAATCTCAGAGCCATTGTATATTTTGGGTATATTTGTTTATTATTTTGGTTAGGATTAGTTGGTCAAGCCTTAACCCTAATTAAAACTGTCATATAACCCTAACCCTAAGTCATAATCTAAGAAATTTAGTGGAATTTATTGCCATAAGGCCTTAGCCAATGAGGAGAGCTTATTAAAGGAACAGACAATTAGAAGCCCAGAAATACTCCCATAGGCACCCCAATTGGAAATATGCGCACTGGTTTCAGTTTCATTTCCACGCCTAACTCATTGATTGATGAAGTTTATTTATTGATTAAATTACTTTTGATTTGATTTGATTAAATTCCAGAATTGTAATACTGTACTGTAATTACAATTACTTGTAGGCCTACTGAAATAAAGCAACAAGTTCCTTTTAAAGTAATTTAATCTCAAGGAGGCCTGGCCTACTCTGCTACCCGTTTCATAAATTTCTGTTTCAGATCGTAAGGTTTTTTTCCAATTTGTAAATATTTTTAACTTGATAAATTTTTAAGACAAATTACAAATGTATTAACTATTAAGTAATGCATTACACCACGTCAACATATCAGCGCTCAGTGGTTTATATTCATCACGTTGCGAAATACCGCAATATCCATGTAACCGGACTATTTACGCATAGGCGGATATTCTTAGATTTGCCATTGGCCATCATTGCCAGTACAATTGGATTGGCGTATTAAACTAAACTAAAGAAATATCTTACCGGTATCTTATCTTATCTTAATAAATATCTTATTCTATTAACATCCATAGATTGTATAAATTATTTATCCTGCTTAAATTACTTAATAATAAATCAATATATATTTAATACTACTTTAACTATAATTACGCGTTCTGCCCATAGTAGTTTTATTTGTAAATTTACTTTGAATGCGCAATGCGCATACGGACATAAACTCTTTTTATTAATATACGTGGCAAGACCCTCTTCCCAGTTCTTCCCTCCAGCCCCCTGGAGGCTCAGCATGAAATATCTTATAATAAAGATTTACCTTTAGGGGTTTCATTTCATCCGAAGTATCTTTGAGATGCTGTCGGAAAGTTGTTAACTCCACTTTCAATTTGGGGTGCAGATCTGTTAGCTTTCCGAATAGGAAGCCCTGGATATCAGCCACATTATCGACATCATCTCCGTTATCACTACCAGCTGTTTCATCTATCACTTTATATTCCGTTGATTTTAGAGCCAATTCTACGCCGAAACCACTCAACCTTACGGGAACCGCACGCACATCGAGATCACTCACGTAATGACGCACCAGGTAAACTATTCGGCCTTCTTCAGCCAAATTAATTAAATACGTGTAAAGTTGGTTGAAAGCTTTGGTCGCCAATTCGCCATAGTGTATGACCAGAGGTAAAGAATTGCGTGAAAAGTTATTATTAATCGGATAAGTATGATCAAAAGAAAACACCGTGGATTTAAGTTGAGTAAAGGTTGACTTAGAAGGTTCTTTTAGTTTCCGCAGTTCTAATTCAACTTCGTTCACAGAACACAGAGTTTCATTATTTATAATAACGAAGGAATTGCACGGGGGAATAGTGGGAATATTCTCGACCAACTGATAATGAAGTTGAACAGCAGGAGAATAAGCCCTTAACGATAAGGCGAATCGGAGTAAAGGTATTTGCAAGTCTTTGAGGGCCCCGGATATTAATGATAATTCAAGTACTTTGTTATAATAATCTAGGTCGGTATAGTCCGCATCAAACTCAAAAGAAGAAACGCTCCGCAAAAAACTCCAAAAGCCATTTTCGTCATTTACTCTGGCAATAAACTCGCTGGTTTCAAGAAGTAATGGAGTATTACCCCAGTTGGATTCGAGAATTGTATTTACAGGTTTCGCTTGAGAACCGTAAACATGTTCTTGTGACACTATAGACATAAGGATGAAACTCCGCAAAAATAAGTACATTGCTCGAGATGTTGAGGTGCTGAAGGTGAACGGCGATAATGCCATGATGAACCAAACCAACAACTGAACAAACCCTAATCTTCAGTTGATAAACCGGCCACTCTTCCCGTACCGCCGTACGACCAGCCTTATACTGTTATATCGGTAGACGGTAGCAGAGAGGCCGAGCCGAGGCCTATCTCTGTATCTAGAACAGTAATAGCAGAATAGAAATTAATAGGCCTAATACTGTAATAGATCACTACCACCAGGTGTAGGCCTAAATAGGCCTACACTACAGAAATATTTTTATAACTATTTACATAGGCCTATTTAGCTGCCTAGGGTACTTGTGTGTAAAGTAGCACTTTACAGGGTGATGATCAGATCTGAGTGATTTGTTACACGAACGAACGTTAGTGAGTGAGTGAGTGAAAATAAAGCCACGAGGATTAGAACACTGTAAAGTACTTTGTAACAAGTATGTATGTAGTTTTATTCCAAAATTGTAACATTCTGACATTACGAAATGATTGTATATATATTATAATACAGTAATAAGTGATAGAAACTGCACAAATTAAATTAGTTGCTGTATAAATAAATGTAAAAATAACATAAATGTAACGCTGTAAGCATATCTGGCTGTCAGGCAATTAATCATCAATGCCACCTATTGTTTACGTGGTAAGTGGTAACCAATGACGCCGTAACTTTACAGCTCGCCGTCATTCAGTCATTGGCAATTGGTTACCACACACTGACACAGCCACATACTGACTGACTGACATAACAGCATACTAACGGCTGAACGGCGTTGAGTACAGGAGTAGTTACAATTTTGGAATAATAATTATTTCGGTATTTATTGACAAAATGACCAAAAAAACAAAATAACTGCTGACAAAATGACCAAAAAAACAAAATAACTGCTGAACTGTAAAATAATAACACCATAGATCTCAATTGTCCAACAACACTCAGTCAGACACGATATCGAAAGCATGTAACTGTGTAACATAGGCATAAATTAATAAATTACCGGACCGGGGAATATCAAACATCAAACACAAACTGACAAACAACAATAACCTACAGGTTGGCAGTTGGGCGTGGGCGCGGCAGTTAGACTCATCTGCTAATGGCTGAATCTGTGAATGGCAAATGGAAGGAAGACAATTGAGATAGTATTCTGTGATCTGTATCGTATGCCATGTACTGATGTAGTATAAACGTAAATTGCACTTTATTGCTTGTTTTGTTCAGTTGTTAGGCCTCCGTACCGTACAGCCGTACTGTAGTACTGCTGGTTCTTTTTCAGATGTGCAATTGTGCAACAGTATTCAGGTATTACTGCTGTACTGTATTACTGTAATACCAGACCAGTCAGCCAATTCTCTTACAGTCTGGCAGTACAGCAGACCCGCAGTATAAAGGTATAAAGCAATATGAAGTGAAATAAGTAGGCCTAATACAATCTGACAATAGGTACTGCATACTGCCGTACTGGGAGACTATTATTGCGAGCGAAGAAGGTGTCTCCTTGAAATACACACCACCCAACCGCACAACCGCTCAATAACAAATCAATGGGAAGCATCAGCACTGCGACGTTACGACTTGTGATTGGTTGACTAATTTGTACTGTATTGTACTAACACTCTCCATAACATATATAATTAAATTGTATATTGATACTTGATAGACACTTAAATGTAAATAAACAGTAAAAGTAGCAGATATTAGTTGTGTTTGTGTATATGAGGGAGAAGACCGCCAATGGCATGCAGAAGCAATTGGACCTACTAATTTTGGTCCCAAAGTGAAACTAAAATATTATCATATTTAAAATAATCTCCAAAAATAAAAATGGCGGAAAGCACTGTTTTTAAAACAATAGAAGGTTTGACTTTTCTATAGGTAGTGTGTATTTGGCAAGACATAATTAATAATATTTATATTATAAAATGACTAAAATCAACACTCTTAAATGCGTAAATTGATAGGCCTACTGTAGTTCGCTTGGCCTGCCTGCCTGCAGTGGTCGTAGGTGGGTGTATGAAAGGAAAGTCACCTTTTAAATAAACTAAAGTAAAGCTGCGCCCGACATGGACGACTTTGAACGAAAGACTTTTCAAAGTCAAAGTACTGTAAAATCACATCGAAATCTTTACGTCTATACGAAATCTTAAACCATTCATTTGTGAACTCAAGTTATTGTGAGTTGAGGTTGATGTGTGTTTTAGAAATAACAGGATTAGCGATTAGCCTTTTAGGCGTACCTTGTAGATCAGTTTATTGTTTAATTTTTGAAAATACAAGGTTGTTTCTAGGCCAGAATTTCATGGCGAATTTTTTTTAAACAAATCATCCTTATATCCATTCGACCCCATGAGAAGGGTGCTATGCAATTTAAGATTCATGTAATATTGTTGGACATACCACACCAACCAGGGATGGCATGGCCACCCCACTGTAAAAGCTTTTGCGGACATAACAAGTCATTTTTACGCAATGCGCAGAATACTCTAAAATAGCCCTAAATTTATCCAACTACGCGACGGGAAGGAATTAGAACCAAGATGACGACATCTGTCAGCTGATTCTTTGTGGACGTGGAGGTTCTTTGTTCTGTCTTATTCAGCCAATCAGAGCAATTTTCACTTTATGTCTAACAGAAACCTATGGAAACTCGCGCAATGCTTTACGGTCTTTGTTTACTATTTTCTGAGCATCAGAACCAACTCAGAATTTTCTGTGCTTCTGTGCGGAAGTTTCAGACTTTGGCCTAGGAACATCAGATGGCCTTGATTATAAGAACGTAAATCTATTAACTCTATTTACTATTAAACACCATTGAACATTTACTTTACTATTTTCTGATAACACATACTGACTGCTCACCGCATTATTTTACTTCTGTTTATAGTATTAATCGTTGTTATATTAATGGATACTGATGTTATATTTGGAGAATACCGATAAATAATCATAAACCCCTCAATCTTATTGATTACTGAGGTAAGAGGAATAGAGTTTACCGGTAACAACTGCGACTTAAATTATAGTGGTTTTGTGTGAATTAAATGATATTTCATAATCCCTACGTGTGTCAGTTGCGATCCTCCTTATATATGATCAAATTCAGTGACGGTCGGCAGATTAGTGCGAACTAGTGTGAAGTAGTGTGAAGTCGTGTGAAGTAGTGTGAAGGTTAATAAAGCATCTCATAAAGAATGCGATATTTACGAAACTCAGTAGCCATCTAGTTGTGATTAGTATAAGTCATAACTCTGTTTTTATACTTAAAGCGCCACGTCCTAAAGGAACTGTTAATATTTCCCCGAAAGTAAATATATTTGTCAGAGATTATATAGTAGCGATCAATCGAATAATACAGTAGGTCTACACCGCAATCACTCTCAAGGAATCCGAATCCAGTCTCCCACACCGTGGGTCATACGCCGCGCACGGACTGGCTTCGGCTGATGTAACTTCAGTACACTAGGTAATTGGCAAAGGCTAAAGTCGATTTATAAACAAGAGGACAACTAAAATTGGCAGGTTAAACTGCTAAAGGTCTAAAAGCGCGAACACCCACCTTCATTATAAAACAAACGCGAAATCGAGCAAAGGTCCGGGTCTTCTAACGTATGAACTGTCTCCTTTAATGGCTCACTAGGGGGTACCAATTTTACTATCCAAAAAATTCACCGGGAAGGGGGATTGAACTCGGTACCTAGCGATTCCAAATCCCGTGCTCTACCAACTTCGTCATTGCGCCGTATAAAGCCTTATAAAACCAAAACCCAACTGGAAATTAACAACACCACCAACAAAAATAACAACAACAACAACAACAACGGAGTGTATATGGTCTCGCTGCGGTAAGCAATATAAAAATAAAAGAGCATTGAATACCCATAATAATAAATACCATTCAGGTAATGTAAAGGACAAGGTGCATATACCCATACGTATAATGGAGGAGAAAATGTAGAGGTCAACTTAAATAATATGACAGAGTTTGAAAATTAGAAACCGACGTTTGAAATTAACACAAAGTCATAGCAATAAATATTATTTTAATCCTATTTTAATTTTTTTAATATGTAATATTCTTAATTCAAAACTTAAATACTAGCGGTGAATGTGTTAACGCCATCTAGCGGCCGAAGCTGATGTTTTGGGTTTCTGACCTTACCTAATAATTAATAGAGCAGGTTATTCAAAATCAATGAAGTGTTTCAAAAGTTATTAAGCCTAGACTAAGTGATATTTAGCCTCCTAGATGCGGACCCTTTAAATGGACGACGCCAAAATTCTGAAAACTTTCTAAACTTTGATATACTTACTACGTGTGTACCACGTTTGGTTTTAATTTCATCACAAAGATTCGCTGAATTACTGTTAGCATTCAAAGATTAGACGGACCGACTAACCAACCGCCTGGCAGACCGACAGATAGACGCGACGCGAGGTGGAGTTTGGTACCCGTATTTTAAGCTCGCTCATTTTCGTGGCGCGCCCCACAGTTTTAGTCAATGTTACCGGGTAGTGCCTCTGGTTGTTTTAATGGCTTCCGAAATAGTGACTCTAGTATTTTTAAGGCCCTTAAAAATAGTCCTTAAAATTACTAGAATCACTATTTCCTGTCGCCATATCAGCAATATGGCCTTTTGAAATCAGCTGATGGCGTTGCTAGGTACCCAGTTTGAAACCAATCAGGAAATAGTGATTCTAGTAAACGGCTCAGTCCGGGACCTGACAATACGGGGAGACAAAGATACGACGTTACTAAGTCTCAACTTGAATACCTCAAAGAGGCGGGATTTAACTGGACTCAGATTGCTGTGATATTTGGAGTGAGTCGATCAACTATTATGGACCGAGTTCGTCAATTTGGTTTGGGAGTTCGAAACGGTTTGGGAATTCGAGTTTGGGAGTTTTTCATTGTGAAATAACTAAAACTGAAGTGAAATAGCAAAATAGGTAATATAGACCGTGTTATGATATTATATATATTCTAGAATATTAAATGTTGATGGAATTTTAAAATTTAAATGTTGATGGAAACCGCAAGTTCATGATTGTTTACAATTGGATTTTTTCGCTAATTCGACTGTACTAGGTGGGATTGATGGATTTTCCTGTCTGATTACATACCTTTATGCATCGGGTAACAACTGTGCTGCAACTGTTTTGCCATTGTTCGAGGAAGCTGTTGGGAAATACAGCCTCCCTTCAAGGGTGAGAGGAGATAAGGGAGGGGAAAATAGACTGGTCGCCGAATATATGATAAGTCATCGAGGCACAAATCGAGGAACTTTATTGCAGGTAAAAGTACTCACAATCAAAGGATAGAACGCTTATGGAGAGATGTATTCCGTACTGTTGTTATTGTTTATTATGAGCTGTTTTTTTGGCTAGAATACAACTCCCATTTAGAAACCTCCTCTGTCGATGATATATATTGTTTGCACATTACTTACAAGAAACAAATAAACGAGGCTCTAGAAAAATTTGTAATTGGTTGGAATGCGCATGGGTTACGCACGGAACGCTACTGGACCCCCCATAAGATTTTCATCAATAGCCGATTAACATCGACTTGTGACATCGACAACGTACCAGATGAGATGAACAATATTAACCTAGATAATTACGGAGTAGATTGGTCAGGTCCGATTGTTGAGGATCAAGAGACAGTTGTTGATGTTACCAATATTGAACGTCCTATATCCGAAGAATCTGAAAGACAGTTACTCAGTGAAATTAATCACCGATTTGGGTCTGATAATTCCGATAATAAATACGGTGTTGACTGCTATTTATATTGCAAGCAATTTGTATTTAATTATCAAGAATAACGATACTAGTTATTTTTTGAATCGATTTTTAGTTTATAATAATTTTATATTATTTCCAGCAACCAATTTCGCAACCAATTTTCTGCTATTACCTCATGGGACGGACGGGTATAAATGTAGGTAAAAGGGACGCGGCAAACTTCTCCCTCAATAATGTTTCGACCAAGTCAAACCTTCGCCCGTGAAATAATTATAATTTATATATAATGTAATAGAACAATATGATAATGCCCTCCGTAGCGAAAAATGTCAACCGACCCTATTGGGGCTTGAACCCGGTGGTAGCGTATTCCCAATCCTTACACGACTAGGAACATATCTTGCATTAACACCTGGGATTGGTTAATAAGCTATTATTTGATTGGACGTTGAAATCATGCAAGGAATGGGGAGAGGGGTCGAACTAGTGTAAGGCTTTTATACTTAGTTGGCAGGTAGAAAGTGTTTCAAACGCTGTAAGGAATGGAGAAATTGGGTGAAATCATGTAAGGGTTATCTACCTATTAAACTGTTCATTGTCAGGTGACAGTAAAAAATATATACGAATAGCAGTTGTTACTGTATATTTAGAGTGGAAATAATGTTGTATAAGGAATCGTTTTACACACCATTTTCTCCTTGATTTTTCCGATCGAATAGATTATAATAATAAAGTAGTTTTATTTGTAGTATTAAATATTGAAATTCATTCATTTTAAATTGATATTTAAAAGCATTTCACAATTTGTAAACATAAAAGAGCTCCAATGAAATAAACTCTTAATTTTTGTAATGTCCTTTAGCATTTGTTCGATTTGCATTTACGTTTCTAGAGTGTTTTTTTTTAGCGCGTCAAGTTTTATCAGCACTGCATGAGGTTGGCCAGCGACGCTGCACGCATCCGTTTGCTTCTTAATGTAAGAGCTACTCGTCCTCGCGCTAGTGCAGTTTGATGCACACGAATAGCAGACCGACTATTCCTAAGCAACTACTACTGTACAGTTCTATAATCGGCCTGCTGCATTGAAACTGCACATTGTGATGCTATGCCAGCTTAACAAAAACATTTTGTCACCTCCATGCAATCCACAATTGGCAAGCAATCCGCAATGCTTAGCATCCTTAAGGATGCTATGCCGGCTTATCAACAATCAATCAACAATCAACAAAGTTGTATCCCCCATGACTTTCACGAGATTATCCGCATCTTCAAGCCCAGTGTCCTGTAGGAGAAGTGTCACGAAAGTCATGGGCTTTCCATCATGCTTATTTTCTCCATGGTGCTGCCAAAGCACAAGATTATGCACTGGCTGGTCCTCACGGCTAAAACAATGTCCAGCAAAGGAATGTATCCTTAGACACTATAGTAGCCAATCGTTTTAGCTTACTGATGCAGCCCTGTAAAGCCTAAACCATAACCCAATGTTCTACTGCCTAAAATAATATCACATGTTAGTCTTAGTCTGCTCTTCTAATACTGATGGTATAATAACCCTTACATGAATTCACCCAATTTTTCCATTCCGTACAGCGTTTGGAACACTTTCTATCTGCAAACTGAGTACAATATATTTACACTAGTTCGACCCCTTTCCCCATTCCTTACATGATTTCAACGTCCAATCAAATAATAGTTCATTAACCAATCCTAGGCTACAATTCAATATGTGTTCCTACTAGTGTAAGGATTGGGAATACGCAACCGGGTACCTAGGTTTCAAACTTCTGGTTATCATCAGCCGGGTGTGTGTGTCCTAAGGCAACTGAGCTACCAGGATGGATGAATAATTTTATTCGCTATTGAGTGGGATAACATAATTTGGCCTTTAACTAATATATATATATTTAACTAATACTTTTAATTGATTATTGATGATTATCAATGAAAATTGATTATGGAAGTTTAACCTGTGCTATTGACTCCCGTTTATTGTTTTGGTTAGAAATGCATGCCACTATAACCTGTTTCTCTCCAATAATTGGTAATTATTGGGCGAAGATTGGAAAAGCATAAAGTACAATAGGAACACACGGGCCTAAAACGTAAGGAGCCTTCATCTTGATAGTAAATTAAAAAAGTAAATTTAATAAATTAATATGTCAATTTCAATTAACTTAAATTATTAAGAAGGGGGGATGATTGGTTGTGGATATCCATTCAATCCCAATGTTGCAACAATGAAAATGGTGAAGTTGGTGTGATATTATTTATACAGGTGACATATTTTATTACTGCCCACAGCGCAATATACACATTGTACAAGGATGCATGTATAAGGATGCTAAGTTTACTATAACACCTCAAATTTCACAGAACAAAACTCAACAACATAAAATGTTATCTACTAATAACTAAAGTACACTAATAATATAGGCCTACTTGGTAATCGATTAAACAATTCAAAAGTTTGAATTCTAAAATTAAAAGAATTAAATTCTAGAATTAAAAATGATATGGAAAATTGCAATAACGAGATGGTAATTAATTATTAATTGTCTGATTTTTTAACAAAGCCAAAGCGAAATAGGATTCCACTAAAAGCCGCTTCACTTCTTGTTCTGAATCGATATTAATAGGGATGGTGAGTTGCATTGCACACCATAGTCGGCGGGGATGAGCCACATAGCCAGTTAAGAATATTAGATTTGGTCAATGTGTGTTGTTGCCAAACTAATGACCCACAGTCATCTAAACCGCCAGCCCTCCCAGCCAAAAAAATCGAGAAAAAAAAGGAAAAAAGGATTTTATATGTTCAAAAAAAAAGGAAAAAAAGGATCGGATGCAGTTAAAAAAAAGGAAAAAAAGATAGGATGCAGTTCAAAAAAAAGGAAAAAAGATAGGATGCAGTTCAGAAAAAAAGGAAAAAAAGGATCGGATACAGTTAAAAAAAAGGGAAAAACTGAATATATATTATCTTTACAAAAGTAATAGTAAACATTATGTCTTTAGTGCTGTTTCTTGATTCTATTTCGCTAACCTTACTTTTTATACTATGAAGAATCCCATTAAGAAACGTCACTGTAGTAGTATACAATACTATGACACGGGCACATGGTCACCCGTAGCCCATCATTACCATCCATTTCTGGTACTGCAGCCAATCAGAAGCCACCATTTCAACCTTTTGCGGTGGTCGTTATTATTTCAACCAATCAGATGTCAGCATTTCATCCGTAACCATGGTAACTTCTCAAGTTCCCGCTTATTCCGCTAGAGGCGTTATTAGTCACCCAACTCTAGTACTGCATCCAATCATAAGCCTTTATTTTACAGGTGTTCGAGTGTCTACACTTAGCATCAGGTAACTTCTACTATTTTTCAAATCGCAATTTTTCAGCAACCAGTATTTTCATATTTACCAACCTTTATTTTACAGACGCTAGAGGTGTCTACAGGTAACTTCTACTATTTTTCAAATCGCTATTTTTCAGCAACCAGTTGCTGTCGGTCCACAAGTAGCCTGCCGAGGATTTGTGTTAGACCCCGGAATCAGTGTAACAAAATGAGAGGGTTCGGTTTGACTTGCAGTATAATGGCATTTACTAGGCAATAACTAATATATCTCACCAATAATAGCTATTGCACGTACGGTGCGAAGTAGCGTAATACCAATAACACATTGTAAATACTACTGAATAAGCAAGGTGAGTAATAGGATAGAGTAGAGAGAGAGGTGACATTTAATGTAGGAATGCACCTAAGGAATGAAGTACTTTAACCCAAAACACAATATTATATACACCGCAATATTGACAATAATCACTACCAACATCTGATTAATCTCTAATAATCCAGATAACATCTTCACCTGTTATGCACACATTGTTCGCTACCCTTCCTAAGCCGTGAGTGACCCCTGGTATTTCCCTCTATGTAATAACAGTTCCCTTTATACCGTAACAAATATCTAGAAGCATTGTTCCTACTGTATTATATTCCTACAGTACTTTATTGCATCATTGTTCGGTCTGCCAATACATAATGTTTAACACTCGATTTGGGCCTCGGTATGTGTACAAAATATTATTTCATTGTGTATTTTGTTATATAAGAAAGCGTTTGTTTTTGAATCTCGCTCTTCTTTTAAGTTATTTTTAGTATGACGTAAGTAATTATCCGATTACAGTCATTCTGATATGAAGTGGGTACCGGTTTATGTTATTATTATTATTTTAACTTGCTTATGACTACGTTGATTTCTGCTGTGTATGTCTGCCATGGTGTCAGTAAATAGGCCTAAACATGTATGTATGCTATACCTGTATACCCTTAATTCAGTAATTGAATAAATGAATCAGGAAGTATCTTTACTTAAACCCTTATTATAAATCGCTCTCCCAAATGCTATCAAACACATACGCGGTAACAACAAACCATCGCGTTTATTTTAAGTCTGGAAATCGCAACTACCCTATGTTATTTCGGGACAAAATTGGTGCGGTGACCCGGGATCACTGGACAGCCGGAACTTTCTGACACACATTAGGCCTAACTGTATTCTACTATTAACCAGCTATGGAAGATTTAATATTTCTAAAAAATCAACGTCGTGGTCATCGATCCGTAGTTACTCGTTTACTCGACCAACTAAATGGACTGATGTTCGCAACGTCAGGAGAGTTGGTAGCTGATCCAGACATTGACTCTATACGTGACGTCATTGCTGGAACGGCGAGACAAAGGACGAGGTTGGCGGATTTGAGCGAAAGAATTCAACAGGTATTGGATCCCAATGACGAGGACGGTATAATTACCGAGATTGATACGTCTTCCAAAGAAGATTTGCGTATCTATTCGGCTATTCGACGAGCCGAACAGTTTGTAGACGAGAAGGGTCGCGCCGAGTTGCTACCGGGTAGTAACGTTCACCCACCAAACGTGGAATCCCATATCGGTATCGGGATGAAACCGCAGAAACTTCCCGTGTTGAAGCTGCCATCATTCTCAGGGAATCCAGTCGATTGGCCAAATTTTTGGGATCGTTTCAATGACGCTGTTCACTCACGAACAGAGATCGCTGGGGCTACGAAGTTCTCGTATTTAGAAGGGCAACTTTCGGGAAACGCTGCCAAACTCGTAGCAAACTTCCAGCGAACCAACGAAGATTACGAGGAAGCCATTGAGTTACTCCGAGAAACCTTTGGTAAACCTCAATTAATCCTCCGGGCTCGTTTACATATAATTCTCGACATCGATGAGCCGAAGCCTACGGCTCGTGATTTAGCCACTTTCCGAGCGACATATGAAGCCCAACTAAGAGGAATTCGAAATTTAGGAGGAAACGTGGAAGAAGCCGGATACGTGTTCGCTGAAATCCTCCTCCGAAAACTCCCTACCAAGATTCGCGACAATATAAATCGCGCTGCACGAACAACTTATTGGAATATTGAAGACCTTCGGAAAGCGCTTCAAGAGGAAATTGAACAATTATCAGCCTTTGATACGGACCTTTTGCTTCAATAAAAGTAAACCAAATAATACTTCAAAGAAACACAATGACTTCGGTAGTCATTCGGAATCGTCTCCACAGGGCGGCTCGGTCGGTTCATTTGGTTCGAGTGTAATGAATTCTACAAAACCAAAACCGAGATACAAAATCCGTTGTTATTTCTGCAATAGCGATCACAGTGTCCGTTATTGCGATCGTTATAAAACTAGTGATGAACGGAAGTCTCGCACTGATGAATTGAATCTATGCGCAAACTGTTTACGGTCTGGCCATTCTACGAACGAATGCCCAAGACCTAGTCGGTGTTACGTTTGCGGAGGATTGCATCACTCGGTTTTACACGCACATTATTCCAGTAGTTCGTCATCAGATCGGTTACCAAAGAAAAAATCGAATCCATCTGTTTCTAGTTCAGTTTGCACTGAACATTCCTCACTATTACCAACGGCCATAATGCCTATTGAATATTATAATCATGGATCTCGAACCTATAACGTTCGGACGTTATTAGATCCAGGATCGCAACGAACTTTTATATTACGGAGTATCGTCGAGTTATTGGGTTTAACCATAATATCTCGCACATACTTAGCTATCGATAGTTTTACACATTGTGGCGAAATGGATCCTTATGATATTACTAAATTTTCAGTGGTTACATCAGACGGATTGATCGAAGTTTCTGCAGCAGTGGTAGACTCGCTACCAATGCGTTTAGCGACGCCGGGACGATCGGATCTCGTCGACCGCTTAATATTTCGTGGCGTTAACTTAGCTGATCCGATCCGCGGTGATAACGTACCCGATCTTGGATTAGTTTTAGGAGTTGACCAATGTTATTATTTCATAAAAATTCCTTCCATAGAAGAGGGTGTGTCTTTACTTCGATCTAATTTAGGGGATGTAATATTGGGCCAAATTGACTCAACCCAATCCGAGGATAAAGAGTGCACTACATCAGTTGTTACAGCTCTTCATATTGGGACATCGAGACCTTTTTACGAATATGAAGACGATCTCTCAGCGAGTATGGAGAGGTTATGGAGTCTGGATTCAATCGGAATTCGTTACGACGCACCCAAGGACGTTTCTAACGATTCCACATTAATCGAATTCGAAAATAGTATCCAGTTCGACGGATATAAATACACGGCAAGTTTACCGTGGAAGTCAAATCACCCAATCTTACCAATTAATTATTCATTAGCTGCAAAATGTTTGCAAAGTATATTATCTAAATTACGTAAATCACGCGAATTATTATCTTGTTATGATAATATTATTAGGGAACAATTAAACCGAAAATTTATTGAGCCCGCGGAATTTGTCGATTTTCGTAGGTTTACCGATAATGTGCTAGGTGATAATAATAATGTTAAATTTCATTATTTGCCTCATCACGGTGTTATCAAACCGACTTCATCAACTACTCCATTGAGAATAGTTTTCAATTGTAGTTCGAAGGCAAATTCGAAATCTCCAAGTTTAAATGATTGTTTACATACCGGTTCTAGTCTAAACCAAATGCTATGTGATGCTTTATTACGCTTTCGAATGAACAAATATTGTTCTATCAGTGATATTGAGAAAGAGTTTTTACAAATAGGTCTCGATCCATCTGATCGAGATGTAACAAGATTTTTATGGCCTAAGGATCCCTTTGATCCAAGTAGTCCAATACTTACATATCGGTTTAGAGTAGTTTTATTCGGTGCTACTTGTAGTCAATTTTTATTAAATGCTACTGTTAGACACCATTTGAAACTAAGTGACTCGCCGATAGCTGACATAATTATTCGTAATTTATATGTTGATAACTTACATGGTATGTCAGATAACGAGAACGATTTAATTGATTATTATTTACAAAGTAGCAAATTATTACAACAGGGTGGATTCCCTTTAAGGGAATGGATAACTAACTCTCCAAAGTTAAATGAACTTATACAATCTAATAACGATGGACCTAAAGTAGTTACTAATGAACCGGCTATTTTAGGCATGAAATGGTTTATCGAAAACGATAAATTGGGTTATCCATCCAGCGAAATTAAAACACCCGATGCTTATTTTACTAAGCGAGGTATTGTTAGTTCAGCTGGTAAATTATTTGACCCGTTAGGTTTATTATTACCCGTGACTATTGGTATGCGTATATTAATTCAACAATTGTGGAAATTAAATATCGGTTGGGATAAAGTTATCCCAGACGATATTGCAACACAGTGGTCAAAACAAGTTTCTGATATCAATTTACTTTCATCATTTTCAGTCGAACGTCAATTGACTTTAAGTAATGGTGCATGTTTACATTGTTTTTGCGATGCCTCTAAAACGGCATATGGTGCAGTTGTTTATTGTGTGAACAACCAAAACTCTGACTTAGTCATAGCTAGAGCTAAAGTTGTCCCCGTTAAGTGTAAAGCCCCTTCCCTTCCCAAACTCGAACTCACTGCATTATCCATTGGCGCAAGACTTTTGGTGTACATTACACAGGTATTTAGTTTCCAATTCATTCCAGCCAATATCTTTTTATGGTCAGATAGTGAAATAGCTCTACACTGGACAATGAATGGTTGTGTTAATAACGTCTATGTAAAGAATCGTGTAGATGAAATTCACCAACTATGTCCTAATGCAATATTTCGCTATGTACCAACTAAGGACAATCCGGCAGACATGCTAACTAGAGGTATTACTGCTATCAAATTATTGTCCTCCGATTTTTGGACTTGTGGGCCGGTCTGGTTGATGTGCGTTTCTGATTGGCCAATTCAAAAAATTGTTTTCAAGGAAGAAACGGTTGCTATGGATACCACGGTTAGCTCTTTACCTACGTTGGATGAAACAGGTTCTGATGTTGATGACGTCATCAACATATCAGATTATAGTGACTATAATAAACTCTTACGTGTTACTGCATTGGTATTGCGTTTTGTTCGCCGCCTAAAGGATAGTGTTACTAATAACAGTCACAAACGTGTATATCCCACAATTGCGCCGGTCGGAAGAGGGAAAGTTCTTTCTAGTCCACTTACAGTAAACGATATCGTATCAGCAGAGATATTCCTATTGCGACGTGTACAAAGCAATATATTTAGTAAAGAGAGCAATTATTTACTATCTCTTAATTATTCTAGTACCGAGAAAGGTAAAATACCTCCGTTAGTGCGTCAGTTACGGTTATTCCTAGATGACGACAATATTATATGTTCTAGAGGTCGTATTGAACATTCTAATATTCCTTGGCAAACTAAGTTCCCCGCGATACTTCAAAGCAAACATATTTTCACTGAACTGATTATATTATCCACTCATAAGTTTAATTTCCATTGCGGTCTGTCTGACACCATCGTTCAGTTACGCCAGCATTGGTGGATTCCACAGATAAGACAGAGAGTTCGTTCTATTATTCGTCCGTGTGCGACGTGTAATCGTGTTATTGGTCGACCTTATCCAGTACCGCCACCTCCACCACTTCCTGAGTTTCGGGTTTCAGGTTCCGTTCCATTCGAAACTACTGGCTTAGACTACACTGGTCATATATTACTCAGAGATCGCACCAAAGCCTACATAGCTTTGTTTACTTGCACTACTGTTAGAGCTGTACGATTAGAAGTAGTGCCAGATAATTCTACTAAATCATTCTTGTTCGCATTACGATGTTTTACCGCTCGTTCTGGTTGTCCGTCTCGGTTGCTAAGCGACAACCAATCCGCCTTTATTTCAGCTGATTTAGATCTAAAGACTGTACATACTACAGCAACTGTTCAAAATTATTTATTATCACGACGTATGATTTGGACTTTTATTCCAGTTGCCTCACCTTGGATGGGAGGATTCTGGGAACGGTTGATCGGTATTGCTAAGATTGTACTAAAGAAAGTGTTAGGTCGAGCTTATATTACTTATCAAGAGTTGGTTACTGTAGCCTATGAAGTTGAAGCTTACATGAATGACAGACCCCTTACTTACGTTACTGCGGATAGGGACGAGCCCTTACCCCTGACACCTTCTCAACTCCTATATGGTCGTCATCTAACTGGGTTGCCTTTACCCCTCATCGATAAGGATTTTAATAAAGATCCTTCTTATGGTGAGTGACGATCCCTTACTAAACGTCATCAGCGTGTTATCACACTTATTTCTGATTGCTGGTCACGTTGGAACCATGAGTATTTAACTTCTTTACGAGAGTTCCATCGATGGAATTCTTCTGAACCCAAACATATCCCAAAAGTAGGAGATATCGTCCTAGTTGGTTCCCGTAGACCCCGCATGCAATGGCCTCTCGGCAAGGTCATTGAACTCTTTCCTAGTAAAGACGGATGGATACGTTCTGTATCCGTAAAGACCCAAACTGGACTCTCTAAACGTCCTATCAAACTCTTGTACCCTCTAGAGTGTCCCGTTTCACCATTAGTGGATCTATCGGATGTCCCAATTGTCCCACCGATTCGTTCACCGCAAGTTAACACTACAAAACCCCATCGTGTAGCCGCAATACGATCCCGTGAGAAACTGAAAGAATATTACGAGGATGTTTCGAATAGCGATTCATCAGTCTCAGAGATATAGATTTATATTTTCTATGTAAACTATTTTAGTTGATATATTGTGCTATGTTTCAAAGTTTATTAGTATATGTTATGCAATTTGAGTTATTTTCTGTATGTGTTATTTTCTTACAATGAGTTTTTGGGGGAATTATTGAGTTATTTACTGTATGTGTTAAATTTCTTATGATTAGTTTATTGAGGAAATATTTACTTCGTTTATTCCTTGGCTGGCGGGAATGTACAAAATATTATTTCATTGTGTATTTTGTTATATAAGAAAGCGTTTGTTTTTGAATCTCGCTCTTCTTTTAAGTTATTTTTAGTATGACGTAAGTAATTATCCGATTACAGTCATTCTGATATGAAGTGGGTACCGGTTTATGTTATTATTATTCTTTTAACTTGCTTATGACTACGTTGATTTCTGCTGTGTATGTCTGCCATGGTGTCAGTAAATAGGCCTAAACATGTATGTATGCTATACCCTTAATTGAATAAATGAATCAGGAAGTATCTTTACTTAAACCCTTATTATAAATCGCTCTCCCAAATGCTATCAAACACATACGCGGTAACAACAAACCATCGCGTTTATTTTAAGTCTGGAAATCGCAACTACCCTATGTTATTTCGGGACAGTATGCGTTCACACCTTTCTTAATGGCTTTGTAACCATGTCATACCATCACTCACGCTATAGCCAATATCTCGTCCTCAGTTTTTACTCTCTTAATTATGTCGCTTATTGGTTTGGGAATACTTCAAAAAACAATCTTTTCACGGATCTGAGACCGAGACTCTTCTGACTCTGGCCCAGGAAGAACAGCTCACTCTTCCCGGGGTTTATCGACAGCCCACATCTCCCCTTACTCTGATGATTTCCTTCAAGTCATCCAAGACAATGGGGAAGTTGTCTGCCAGGTTCCCGTCGTCCAAGTAACAAACATTGAAAGAAGATGTCAATGGCTGGATGATGGGGTTTAGCGTATCACCAAAGAGCGGCGGCCATTGGGATCACTCTGCTTAACTCCCTCACTGGAGAGGAGGCACTTGGTTGCCATGGAGGAGAAAGGTCGCAACACCATTTTTTCAGCAACACCATTCCATGCTGATTAACCACTGTCACTGGCATCCTTACACCATGCGGTGCTGCCTCTACACACAACTTACACCCGATACCAAGCTGGACAGAGAGATAGGAGTTTGTAGGGTCATCCACCACTAATAAACAGGCAAACTTTGAGCATAAATGCCAAAGAGGTACTCCTACTGCTATGAGCCTGATTCCTACACTTGTCTTCTTAAATGCAAAGAGGTTCGCCCCAAAGAAAAAGGGTGGATGACAAGTGGCACTTCGCCAGCAATGGTGACATCAACAAAGCGTGACAGAAAAGTAAGAAGCGATCAGCTGCCTCACTGTTAGTTGGACTGACCAGGTCCTTTAGTATCTGGGGCTACATCCCATCTGGTCCTCTGGCACAGTCACAGGGAAACAAAGCTATCAACATTTGGGTGACAGTAAGTAAACACTGTCTAGCGGAATGATGTAATTCTGGAGATGGGTCTCTCCTATCTGTGGGTCTCATGGGTGTTTCCCCTTTATAATTTGTAAGGCGACTGGTGCAATGGTATCCTTATAGTCAGGTGGCTTAGGGTTAAAAAATATCCATATCACGACAAAGGTGAGGAAAGCACCATTTTTTCACTATATATGTAAAATTTTACGTAGAATCCATTTCGAAGGGTATCCAAAGCTGTAGTAGAGTGGATGACATTGATATCGATGGATTAAAAGAGTGAGAAAATGTAATTTAACGATTATAATATTTATGTTTATTCACAGAAAACATACATGACACTGCGTATTATTATAAGCTTATTATACTAGTTATGTTAAAACGTTTTAGAAAGGTTTGTTTCGCAGATAGATATGATGAACTTGATGATGTTTCGGATACAGTACTCAACATATCATCAAATATATTTCTGTTGTTCACACCAGAGAGAGGCCTTACAGCTTATTAAATTGTTTTAGTTAATCGACTTGGAATGTACCGGTACAGGTAACCATAGCCCCATATACGGGAGTTGACAATGATAGAAAAGAATACATACATTTTTTTATATGTCTCCGTCCATTTTACAGCTCAGCTATAATAATTGTAAATAGTTAAAGGGTTTACATGTATTGCACTCGATTTGCCATCCATGGGTTCCACTATAAATATTGTACTGTAAGAACTCCTTTATCATTCTACATTATCCTTTATCATTTACATATATTTACATTATCCTTTATCATTTACATATATTTACATTATCCTTTATCATTTACATATATAGTGAAAAAATGGTGCTTTCCTCACCTTTGTCGTGATTTTTTCCCTAAGCCACCTGACTACAGTATTAGAGGTGGCCAACTGAATAGGCACCTTTATGTCACCATCCTCAATCTGCACCGATTCCATCTGCACTGATTCAGATGATGCAGTCTGACGAGTTGAGGCTGGAGGGCGTGACTGCAGTAGAGAACTTCTCTCTGAACCAACCAAAGTTTGCGATCAACAGGTTTATTTGGGTTGCAAGAGAGTGGAATCAGTGATGGTGAAACAAAAACATATCAGCCAAATTAGACGCAGCTGTCGTGTCCCATGCATGCCATGCCATGTCGCATGCGCTGTCATCTGGACCAGAATATCCCACTCATTCTACAGCTGGTGGTAACTGGTCAGATAGTCCAAGAGAGTTCAGAGAGAGGAGAGGGAACACCTCCAGGCAACTATCAGATCGTAATCTACCATTGGATTTGGTCGTTGTTAACTCACTCTGGGCACACTTCTCCAGTGTACCCGGGAACAAGACGGAGCACCAACTGGGACTGGAGGAATTGACCTACCTAAACTGACCCTAAGTGGAACTGACTGACTGTCTGACACCAATGCTGGGTACGGTAGGGACCAACAAACTGACCCAGACCTGGTAGGTATCATCTGACCAACACCCGGACTGACAAACCGACATCCGGAGTTGCAGTAACCGACAAACTGACATCTGGACTGGGAATTACCATCTGACTGGCACATGGACTGATAGTGATCAACAAGCTGACACCCAACCTGACATGTTGTCAGGTTGGCAAACCGGACAAACCGGTACCCAGACTAGTCAGAACTGAAAAACCGATACCTGAACTGGCAGTAACGGACTGGCCAACACCCAGACTGGTAGGAACCAACTCATCTCTACCCTTAGTGGGAGGGGTCGACAGGTAGGACCAGGCTCGACTATTACTGGAGGACTTCAAAACCTTGTGAGGATATCGTCAGCCCACAATCGACCCTCACAAGGTTGCCCAGCAAAGACTATGATCGCAATACTTCGGTGAGGTGAGACCACAATAGGCGCTAAACTGTCAGCATGTTGTATTTGTACTGGAGTTAGGAACGGTCCGATAAAAAAAAATTTACAATTATAATATAAATATATAAATAAACAATCTGCAATTAATTACACATTAATTATTGTTTTAGGATATTAATGACCAAGAAAAGGAATTTAGAAAACTTTTTACAGACTTTAAGGACTCTCCATTTTATCAAGACAGTAAAATTGCAAAGTTAACTGATACTGATACAATACGCAACATACATGATTTCGACGTTACAATGTTGAAAAAACATAATATGTTGTTGAAAGAACATGTTATAGAGAGGCTTGCAGAGGTTAAAGGACAGGTTGAAGAACATAATATATTGTTGAAAGAACAGGATACAGAGTTCAAAGAACATGTGACAGAGTTGAAAGAACAGAATACATTGTTGAAAGAACAGGATACAGAGATCAAAGAACATGTGACAGAGTTGAAAGAACAGAATACATTGTTGAAAGAACATGATACAGAGATCAAAGAACATGTGACAGAGTTGAAAGAACAGAATACATTGTTGAAAGAACATGATACACAGATCAAAGAACATGTGACAGAGTTGAAAGAACAGAATACATTGTTGAAAGAACAGGATGCAGAGATAAAAGGTCAGGTTATAGAGTTGGACGAGCAGAACTCATTATTGAAAGAACAGAATTCATTGTTGAAAGAACAGGATGCAGAGATAAAAGGTCAGGTTATAGAGTTGGACGAGCAGAACTCATTATTGAAAGAACAGAATTCATTGTTGAAAGAACAGGATGCAGAGATGAAAGGTCAGGTTATAGAGTTGGACGAGCAAAACTCAATATTGAAAGAACAGAATTCATTGTTGAAAGAACATGATAGAGAGATAAAAGGTCAGGTTATAGAGTTGAACGAGCAGAACTCATTATTGAAAGAACAGAATTCATTGTTGAAAGAACAGGATAGAGAGATAAAAGGTCAGGTTATAGAGTTGGACGAGCAGAACTCATTATTGAAAGAACAGAATTCATTGTTGAAAGAACAGGATAGAGAGATAAAGGGTCAGGTTATAGAGTTGGAGGAGCAGAACTTATTGTTGAAAGAACAGGATACATTGTTGAAAAAACAGGTTAAATTGTTAAAGGAGCAGTTAACAGAGTTGAACGAACAGAAAACATTTTTGAAAGAACAGGATATAGAGATAAAAAAACATGTTACAGTGTTGCAAAAACATAATACAGTGTTGAGAGAACAGGATACATTATTGAAAGAGCAGCTTACAGAATTGAAAGAACAGAATACAGTGTTGAAAGAACAGGATACAGTGTTGAAAGAACATAATACATTGTTGAAAGAACAGGATGCAGAGTTGAAAGAACAGAATACATTGTTGAAAGAACAGGTTACAGAGTTGAAAGAACAGAATACATTGTTGAAAGAACAGGATACAGAGTTGAAAGAACATAATACATTGTTGAAAGAACATGATACACAGATCAAAGAACATGTGACAGCGTTGAAAGAACAGAATACATTGTTGAAAGAACAGGATGCAGAGATAAAAGGTCAGGTTATAGAGTTGGACGAGCAGAACTCATTATTGAAAGAACAGAATTCATTGTTGAAAGAACAGGATGCAGAGATGAAAGGTCAGGTTATAGAGTTGGACGAGCAGAACTCATTGTTGAAAGAACAGGATACAGAGATCAAAAAAAATGTTACAGTGTTGAGAGAACAGGATACATTATTGAAAGAGCAGCTTACAGAGTTGAAAGACCAGGATACGGAGTTTAAAGAAGCAATGTCCAATCACGACAACATAATTGCGAATCTAACTGGAGTGCTAAATAACTTCCGCATTTACAACAATCTAATACCCAACCCACCGCCTAGTAAAATGTTGCTAATACCAAGTCAGTGGGTAAAGATTCAGCAAAGGCTTGATGGATCTGTTGATTTCTATCGTAACTGGAACATCTATATGCACAGGTTTGGTGACCCGAATACAAACTTTTGGTTGGGGTTGGAGACCATCTACAAGGTCAGTAAAGATGGAGTGAAGTTAAGAATCGATCTGTGGTATAATAATAAACACAAATATGCGGAATACAACAAATTCTATCTCGGATCAGAATCAACTAATTACCGCCTACATGTAACCGGTTATCAGGGCACTGCCGGTGACGATTTGGTTTATCACAATGGTCACCCGTTCTCTACCAAGGACCGCGATCATGATGGCAAATCAAAGCACAACTGCGCTGTAGACTATAAAGGAGGGTGGTGGTACAATAAGTGTCACCGTACCAACCTGAATGGAATCTATGGTAGTCTGGAAAATAAAGGACCTAGTTGGAAGACGTTTACTGGAAACAATCCGGTTTCTCGCGTTGAAATGAAGATTTGGATTGAATGAAACTGTAAGTTTTATAAAGATCGATGTAAATAATTTGTATGATGTATTTTGGGGAACGAACTGTTACATTTAATTATAACTTTTTAAATAAAAAGTTTTAATTTTTATTTTTTCCTATTCTTTATTGTCCACAAAAGTGCGGACAATAAGGAGTTTAATGTTCGCATGCATTTGCAGACAATAAAGTAATAATTATCCAATCAATCTTCCAAAAACCGAAATCAACCCACATTTGGAATATTATACTAATATTAATTTATGAATATATTAAATTCAAATTATTGGAAGTTGAAGGTACATTGAGTACCATTCTAGCTGCCCCTTAATCTTTCCTTAAAATATTATCTTTTGAATTACCGTAGGAGTAACAAAGTTATCGCAAATTTGATGTGTCAATTAGGCACCTATGCACCATTGTGTAATTAAATAATTCAAGGGGTGCGTGTAATATTGCTTCCATAGTTACTGCAATTCAAATAACTGCACTCTTCAACTCCTGATATTTGTTACGTTAACTAGAGAGCCGCTTAACAACATATAAATCAATAATGGATATATTGAGTTCCGTTATGGAGTACGCCTCGCAGACACCAAATTTCCTTAACTTTTGAGTGCATGCATGGTTTTTGCACAAATTACGTGCAAACCTTTTCTACGTCAATGCTCTTTCAACATATTTAATACAATTTAAGATATACCGTCAAAAACTTTTTATTTTACTATTTTCGTAGAAATCAATGCAATCCCATGCGTTACTTTTATTCCCTAGGGATAAAAAGAGCAACATTTTCTCCCGACTTTGGTCTTAATTCTAGCGAAAAAGTAACAATTTAAGAATAAAAGTTAATTATTAAAAGAAAAAATATTTTTTTCAAAAATTGTAACATTACTCAACGCCGTTAGTATTAACAGCGAGTTGTTATTTAGCACTTTACAACTTTAGAGGACATTACAGCATTGTATTGGCCTGTACATTTAGTATTGTATTTGGTGTTATTGTTTACGTGGTAACCCATGACGGCGTTAAGTAATGTCCACTAAGGGGACATTACTTAACGCCGTCATTGGATACCACGTAAACAATAGGTGGAAATTTGCCTGACAGCCAGATAGGCCTACTGCATTACCTACCGGTAGGCGGGGTATAGCTATTAATAACCAGTAGGGCCTAGCTATATTATTATAACATGGCTCCAAACGCCACCATAAATATAAGCTAACTTATTTATAACATAATTTATGTCATTTTTACATTTATTTATACAGCAACTAATATAATTTGTGCAGTTTCTATCACTTATAATGTATATATACAATCATTTCGTAATGTTAAAATTTTGGAATAAAACTACATACATACTTGTTGCAAAGTACTTTACAGTGTTCTGATCCTCGTGGCTTTATTTTCACTCACTCACTAACGTTCGTTCGTGTAACAAAGCCATTCGGATCATCACACTGTAAAGTGCTACTGTACTTTAAACACAAGTATGTAAATAGTTATATCCAATAAATAATCTAGAAGTTATTAGCTATTATATAGCTATTAGATAGTATTACGCTAAACTACTAATTAAAAAGTGAACATTTAAAAGAAACCCACATCTTTTACAAAATAAAGTATTTTTTGTATAGTTATTAATAACGATTTCCCGTTAGTCACAAATCATCATCACTAACCTAATTTCCATAAACACCGCTCAATAATATATGAAGCTAATGTACAATATCCTTCAGTCACCTTGGTTATACCTTTTGGAATATTTGTTTCTAAAAACTTCAAATAATATATGATTTCTAAAATATGGAATGTCATTCATGATAAATTTAATAAATTTAGCACCCATTCCATAAAGTACATTATATACTTACTTATACAAGTTAATATATTAATATTATTATTTATTATGCAGATTGTATTCTATGTGGGAGAAGAAGATTACCGGTACAAACACAATTATAATAACAGAAACTTATATATGTTACCGGTATTTATGTTACTGGGTATATATGTTAATAATGTATATGTTACTAATATATATGTTACTGGTATATATGTTACCGGTATTTATGTTACTGGGTATATATGTTACTGGGTATATATGTTACTGGGTATTTATGTTACTGGGTATTTATGTTACCGGTATTTATGTTACTGGGTATATATGTTACTGGGTATATATGTTACTGGTATATATGTTACTAATATATATGTTACTGGTATATATGTTACTAATATATATGTTACTGGTATATATGTTACTAATATATATGTTACTGGTATATATGTTACTAATATATATGTTACTGGTATATATGTTACTGGGTATATATGTTACTGGGTATATATGTTAATAATATATATGTTACTGGTATATATGTTACCGGTATTTATGTTACTGGGTATATATGTTAATAATGTATATGTTACTAATATATATGTTACCGGTATTTATGTTACTGGGTATATATGTTAATAATGTATATGTTACTAATATATATGTTACTGGTATATATGTTACTGGGTATATATGTTAATAATGTATATGTTACTAATATATATGTTACCGGTATTTATGTTACTGGGTATATATGTTACTGGGTATATATGTTAATAATATATATGTTACTGGTATATATGTTACCGGTATTTATGTTACTGGGTATATATGTTAATAATGTATATGTTACTAA
The DNA here is from genome assembly GCA_032718475.1 of Nemertoderma westbladi. Lineage (NCBI taxonomy): Eukaryota > Metazoa > Xenacoelomorpha > Nemertodermatida > Nemertodermatidae > Nemertoderma > Nemertoderma westbladi. The sequence goes on from JAUCBJ010007574.1 coordinate 40,912, forward strand.
TATATATGTTACTGGTATATATGTTACTGGGTATATATGTTAATAATGTATATGTTACTAATATATATGTTACTGGTATATATGTTACTGGGTATATATGTTAATAATGTATATGTTACTAATATATATGTTACTGGTATATATGTTACTGGTATATATGTTACTGGTATATATGTTACTGGTATATATGTTACTAATGTATATGTTACTAATATAAATGTTACTGGTATATATGTTACCGGTATTTATGTTACCGGTATATATGTCACTCACTGGTTTACTGTATATGGTTATATGATATTGGTTATATGTTATTGGTTAATAAGCGATTATTGGAGCTGGTTAATATTTTACAATAATTTTATATTTCAAATTGAAACATCTTGTCTAGATTGACTTAACTTTATGTTAAACAAATTTCGACCACACCAACGCCAACCACACCTCATATATTTTCAAAAGATAATGTATTTATATAATTTCCACAAAAAACAATTATATTTAGTTTACTAATCCAACTAATCCAATACCGAATAACGTAAAGTTGGTATGAAGGGCTGTTTTTTTGCTGAAAATCATTATGAATTATTATCTAAAATTGGCGCATTCAACTGTTAGTTATAGACCTTTATTTTGGTAATCTTGATTCTAAGACACTCAGACTGCACTATTGGATGGGTATTTTGATAATATCATTGCCAATTTTTGGTTAAATTTAAAACGGTTTTCCGATTCGGAATCTACAGACGAAAGCGGTTCTAATGATATCTAGATTACATTTCAAAGACGTAAAATAAAGTCTACGGAGGTGGTTAAACATTGCTAAATATACATTTTTAAGGACTTGTTGTATAGAAATACAGTACGTAACTGAGAAATATAAAAATCCGCCCAGGCCACCAGTAAGAAAAGGTGTCGATCTATCATCATACCAAATTTCCTAGCATTTTATTTAAATTTGAAACAAATTAGGGGGCGGGGGTGGGGGGGGGGGGGGGGGGGCTCCGAACATGGTTGTTGTATTAAGGGAGATGGTGTAGTCTTATACTGTATCAGGTCGTCATTTATATTGATCATAATATCATTCTTATTTACGTTTTGAATCATTCAAGATTGAACACTCTCTTACCACTAAACAAATTGAAATCGATTACATTGAATTTCGATTATTCATAATTATTATTAAACATTTTCACGATACCACCGATTAGAATAGGGTTAGTGCGCGATATCTGTAGCAGCCAATCATCACGGCCGATTTTCAAAATTGGCTTACTTAAACCCGCCATTTCGACCGTTTCCTTGAGTTTTTTTTACAAAAAACATACCCGACACCCGATTCAGGGCACCTTGTAACTAACTAGTTTCTAGCCACCATTTTTTGCACACATACCCTATTATTAATACAGTAGTTAGGCCTCTATTATTAATACAGTAGTTAGGCCTATTATATTATGAAAATAATTAAATAAAGTTAAATTTAGACCATTAATTAATTATTAATATTGATTCAGTAAATTATTGATCCTAACAATTAAATTAAGTATTAATTAAATTAGCAACGACACAGCAGCAAAATACTAACGTGTGGGAAATATAGGCCTACATAGGCCGCTAAACGTAAACGAAAATGCAAAATGTGCACAGTAAGTAAGTAGTGTGCTCGATGCCCTGTGGTTTCATACTGACAATTAATTGTTAGATATTAATTACATTATGTTTATTTAATTAATATGATATATTATATATCAGGTCATTTAATTAGCACAACATTCATATTTGCGTTTAGAATTCAATTATACAAGATTGACACCAAACAAATTGAAATAGTAATTTTGGTTTATTTAATTTATTTTTAAAATTTGACTGGTCAGGAGGATGGAAATGATTATAAATCTCCACCCACCCGCCGAAGTCACTAAAATTTTATTTAAATTTTTGAAAACTACTGAAAGTAAATATCTAAAATAATAAACTCAGAGTAATTAAATGAAATTCTAAACTAGAATTTCAGGAATTCGCTGAAATAAAATTGGTGTGATTTCATTAACTCATTAATTACACGGACTTTGTCTGAGACAGATAGGTCGTCCGTTATATTGGACCTGTCAATCATATTCAATATCGATACACTGTTATCCTACTTGTGTGTTATCTTCATGTTGATCCATTATGCTTGTGTTAGTATTACCTACCATTGTCCTACAGATATATGCATGCAGTCCTATTACATACAATACACTACAGTAAGTAGGTCTGGTGCAGTTCATGCGGTATCATAACATAACGCAGTTTATTATTATCCGTTTTCATGAAACAACTAATAGTTATTATGGTGGGCCTGAGCGGTCAGTTTTGTAATCTTTTCTTTTGTTTCCCCTACTTCGGCAAACTCGTTCGAACGACTTTACAAAACTCAGGAAAACAAAAGTTTGTTATTTGTAATCTTATTTTATTTACCCGAGTTTTGTAAAGTCGTTCGAACGAGTTTGCAAAAGTAGGGGAAACAAAAGAAGATATTACAAAACTGGCCACTCTGAACCACTATAGTTTTGTGTAATTGTAAATATTTCATTGTTATACGGTATTGTTTTTTATCGCCTATTGTATATGATAGACAACGGAATGTTCTTTCGCGTATCTATATTATATTGGTGAGTTCTAGATGGGTTTACTAGCTATAGTATTCTGGTTCATAGTGCACTGGGTGAATTAGTTTATTATTTTCTAGGCCACAACTCAAGATAAAATTACCGACATTATTCATGAACCTATTTATTTATGAGCTTTTCATAAGCCTGTTGACTTGTTGTCTGTTTTTGGAGTATACAGTATGTACAGTATAAACCTTATCACTGAATGATATAATGATTTTGTAGCCATTTTATTCTTGAGTTATCGCACTTCCCGTGAACTTTCTAATACTACTAGTACCGCAACCCTAACGGAACTGTTTGTATAAAAGTCTGTAGGTTTAATTATTTTCAGATATCAATTATTATAAGTATCGATCGACCACTGCACTTGAGGGACAGAGCGACCTACTGTAGTTGTGTTATTACTTTCCCATTGGGTCGCGCACTATTACACACTATTTTGCCACACTACTATATCATTCTGTCTCTATTTGTATGAAGTATAACTAAAATTCTGGAATTGTAGTGTTGTCCAGTTTCAGTTTACAGCTACCAATATCTAGCGTCTGTCGTTTCGTATCGAGATAAATATCTTTTACATATCGTAAGTGCTCCCACAAAGACTGTGGGTAAGGGAGGCAACCATACTTTATAACCAGATCTATTCAATTTGTCGTACAAATTTGTGTTTAGCTACCGAACTTTAACCATTGATATATTGCTAATTTGTTAGTCAATGAATTAATGCCGTGGCACGGCAATAAATAGTGCAGAATAGGATAAAAGTACCTACAGGTTATATTTAATATAACTGCCAAGAAAAACATGGTTGAAAAAATAGAAATTCAATTAATTCAAACAATTGAGTTATACTAGGCCTACTGTAATCTGGATACCATATGTTTCTATTCTTGGCAGAGTTATGTTAAATTTTACCTGTAGGTGCTTACCGGACCGGTAGGCCTACTGCTTATATCCTATTCTGTACTATTGCCTAACTGTATTCAGTAGGTCATCCTGATCGCGAATAATATTTTTGAAACGCGTTGTGTTTTAGTCGGTTTAAGGTTTTATTATCTATTAATTATTGTTGGTACTACAAAAATAATACTTAATAATCCGCAAAAGTATAGTAAATACTTTTTCGTATCGACTATATACTGTATTTCACTCCAGTATTAATTTATCACCAGACAGTAATTCCAATACTAATTTGGACAAGGGAGGGCACAGAAATCAACATTATTCTTGAATTTTGTAAACTACACAGACATTGCATTAATATTTTTGCGGTCAATTATATTCCAGAAAATTTTCTGACGTTAATCAAGTGACTAACTATAATTTTTTTTAAAGAAACAGCGATCTACCTGTATTATAAAGACGATCTAGAATATTTTATTATCTATGAAAAATAAATAAAATAAGTCCGTCTATATGGCCCCCTAACACGGAGCAACTTGTTTCTGTAACTTGTTGCTGGACTCCTCACACGTGGGAATCTTGTTGCTGCTAACTTGTTTCCGAAACTTGTTTTTGCAACTTTGTAGCTGGCCGGAGTGTAACTTGAACGAAGAGGTGGACAGTTGAACAGTCGTCTGAAGCTAGAGAGCTCCTTTCGCGGTGCGCAAGCACCGCCAGCTAGTTAATAGATGGCCTTCCGTTAGCTGTTGAACTCGGCCTAATAATTTGCGATTTGATGTTGTGGTTGTAGTTTGGTAGGTAGTGGAGTGAGACCCGATCTCCACAGAGCAGACAAGCACAGTAGTAGGGTCTTGGTCCTCTCTGCGACAGTTAGACCACACTGACACCCATTGGGTGTCATATGACACCCAATTATCACCCTATGGGTGTCATTGGGTGTCATTGGCGCCAGACTGTCTGGGTGACACCTCCCAATTAGGCTAATTAGACCCTAATTGACAGGTGTCATCAATTAATTAGTACAATTAAACCCTAACAGGTGTCATATGACTCCTAATTAGGGTTTAATTGATTATCCTAATTAATCAGACTGATTAGCGCCCTGACACACAATGGGTCATCAGTGTTGTCTAACTGTCGCAGAGAGGAGCAAGAGGGTGTCATAAGTGACACCGCAGCTCTTTTATTTATTAATACTTATTTATTTGTACCTAATTTTAATTAATTATTTGTATTCTATTTTACTTTATTTATTCATTTGTACTTTATTTTAAATTAATTAATTATTTGTATTCTATTTTACTTTATTTATTCATTTGTACTTTATTTTAAATTAATTAATTGTATTACTTTTACTTTATACATTGATTTCTATTTTTAGATTAAGTAGTTTTTATATTACCAATGAGATCACTATGACATAATGTCTATATTTATCTTTATAATGGCTATGGTATACGGCTCCCTACTGGCAACTATCAACTACGTTCATCGGCGGGGGACCCTCCTCGCCGTCGCTATTCATTAACTAGATACAACAGGCAGTGAATCTATACGTATACCCCCCAGGCAAATATAAATCAGCGATCCCGGCTGTTAGCAGCCCCCCTCGATGACTCACTAATAATCCCAATGCGGCCTTGACTATACCAAATCGTATATCGCCCAAGGCTAATGCTCTAGCGGCCCTCCTTTGTTCTCACTATGGCATCACTTGGGTCCTTTACTATATCCAGGCAGCCCATATCATAACAATGAAGCGTCTCTAAACACGCAATCCTCTCTACTAATCCCATTCCTATGCACCAGACCTGCTTCTGTTATACAGTCAACTCAACATAATTAGTCAAGATGCCTACAGGAGTTTTCTAATAGATTCATCAACACGAGAAGTTGCCCTGGTTACCGCTTATGCATGAACATCCAATCAGCGGGCTTCATTTCTACTGCTGCGTTCTGATTGGCTCATTTAAGAGACAAGGGCCTCCCTTAATAACCGAATTGCTATTTAATACGTCCCCACCAATATATTAGGTCATCATTTCAATTGCAAGTTACGATTAACATCATTTACCATTATTTTGTTTTCGAATTTAATATTATTTATTTAAGAATATTTATTTGTTATCGTCAGTCAACTATCCAGTTGTATAGTTGTATTATTGTCATTTCGCCGCGTTATCGCTCATCGTCGACAACAAACTTTCCGTGTATCCGTCGCGTAATATTCTTCCGATACCATTCCGTTCTATCGCTGTATCGGTAAATAAATTCTCTCGTCGTCCACGTCAACCAACTTCCTCATCGCCAACAAACTTCCAAACTTCTTCTTTCCGTGAATATTTACTAACACCGTAAGTAAAATCTGCCTTCCACCATCTGACGGTACTATCGATGCCGCTAGCAAACAATTTACATTTATTATCTACCGGTACAACAGTATTGCAGTAAGCTCACTATTAATTACTATCAGACTGCGGTGATACCGATAGCCTAAACCGTGATCGAAGCACTCGATCAATAGGCCTACATCTGTTTATCTGCTTACAGTATTTTTTATCTTTTTACAAATAATCAACTTATTTTTCTAGTGTAATTTCACCGCGTTAACGCTCATTGTCAACATCGAACTTTCCGCTTAGCCGTCGCGTAATATTCCAATATTTCTAATTTCCGATACCATTCCGTTCTATCGGTTAATAAACTCTCTCGTCGTCCACGTCAACCAACTTCCTCACGAGCTTCCAAACTTCATCTTTCCGTGAATATTTACTAACACCGTAAGTAAAATCTGCCTTCCACCATCTGACTGTACTATCGATGCCAGTAGCAAACAATTTACATTTATTATCTACCGGTACAACAGTATTGCAGTAGACTCATTATTAATTACTGTCAGACTGCGGTGGTACCGATAGCCTAAACCGTGATCGAAGCACTCGATCAATAGGCCTACATCTGTCTATCTGCTTGTCTACCCAACTACCGCTACCGGATCATTCGAGTAAGCCTACTGCTACTATAGTAGCGATATAGACCCTACTGAACAACAATGAATACTGCAGTTTTCACTATATAACATACTGACTAACTGAGTTCTCACACAGCGATTAGCTAGGCCTATTGTTGATTTGTATTGGTTAACGCTACCGGTACGTCTGACTTCTAGCAGACTTTTCACTAGCACTATTGCACTGACTGACTGTTGACTGCTGTTTATAGACCCTCTTTCCACGAATAATAACTGCCATCGCTATTATGTCTTGGTTATCGCCACTATCTAACCGCTGGTACACTAACACTACCACACTAGACACTACCGACCGTCTGCTTTATGTTTCACTGACTGATTGTTACAATACAGCAATAGGCCTAACTGTACAAACACAGTATTGTTGCCTAGTAACCAATTAATATCTACTGTTTTACTTTATTTTTAGCAAGTATACAGTATTTTTTATCTTTTTACAAATAATCAACGTATTTTTCTAGATTCAAGATGCCTATGTCTAGCAATAAAGTTAGCTTCCCCATCTGCGACAAAGAGATGCGGAGCGATACTTTATCCCGCCATATTAAAATTCATTTCGCGCAATATCGATGCGACTGCTGTCCGACTTGGTCCTCGGAAAAGAAGACGCTGGTTGGCCATCTTGTTTCGTGTCCTCAGGGGGGAACAGGATTTAGTTACGTAAACGAGCCAGCCGATTGCCACTGCGGGGATTCGCTCACCCTATCTTCCTTCACTGAGCATGAATGCTACACTCGACTTTTTTCGCGGAAACGCAAAACTCCGACTACCTCCCACTCATCCCCCATCAACTCTACTCCAGAACAAGTCGGCGGCGGCGACTCCAATAACGAACCTTCAACTTCGCGAGATTCTATTTCCCCAAACAATCCATTTCAACCACCCTCTAACGGAAGCGCACACGGACGACTGTTTACCTATAACAACGACCTCGCAGAAACAAGACTCGACGCTGAATTAACATTAAACGAAAATTTTCCACACATTCAAGAACACGTTAGTAGCCATCTACAAAGTGCTTTGGGAACTTTTTTAAGAGTCTGGCTTACAATCAATATCGTAATGGAGCGTGAAACCAGCGAGGATTTTCAAATTGAATCATTCTGTTTTAAATCTAGCGGTAACAATAATCAAATTCTAAGTAATAGCGACTTTAATAACTGGTTTTCTAGCGCCGTCAATCGTATCGATCAGCTGTTAAGCGTGTTTCTCTGCCTCGGCTCGGGTTGGCGCATAATAGCCATCGAGCGAATAACTATTGAGATTGCGCGGTCCCAACGCAACCCCTATTTAAAGGGTCAAGGCTTCAATAATTCTAAATTATTATTAAATAAAAAATGTTCCGTAAGCGTAGACTGCCCGCTGGGGGAATGCTTTAAATACGCAGTATTGGCCGCCGCAAATTATAAGAAAATTGATAGAAAAAATAATAATATTAGTAGAATTTCAACGTATACTCCTTTCCTAAACATGTTTGATTTTTCCAATTTAAGTTTCCCGGTGGACAGAGTAACTGGTATTCCCCAGTTTCTGAAAGCCAACCCTATATACTGTATAAACCTTCTTTATTGGAGTAATATGGAAGAACTCTCCATTCTAAGTCAACCAGATAGCGCGCACTGTTCCGGTAAAACTGTACTAAACTTATTATTTATCGAAGCCACAAGCAAAAACCCCGCCCACTACGTAGCTATTACTAACATAAATAGACTAATAAATTCAAAAGATTCTAACGGTAACAAGACGCACTGCGAACGATGTCTCAGAGGCTTTTACACTGACAAATCATTGGAAGAACATCGAGAGCGGTGCTATACGGGTAAACGCCAACTCGAGTATATGCCCGAAAATCTCTTGGTTAAATTTGACAGATACGATAAGACTCTATCCCCTCCTTTCTGTATATACGCCGACATTGAAACTATTCTAGAACCTACAAACAATATTAAACTCCCACAGAAACATATAGCTAGCGCGGCAGCCTTTTATACAGTACCAAATCAGAAATTCATTAACCCTCCTAAAACAGATGTTCAAATTTTCCGTGATGATGGCAGTAACCACGTAATGCGCGACTTTCTAACCGCTATGGAAAGTCATTGTAGGGAGTTATACGATTGGTCCATTTCTAGCACAAACACGCACGCCCCCATGCAACTCATTACTAGCCAACAAACCGACTTTAATAACGCTACACAATGCTACGTTTGCAACTGTAATTTAACCCCCGATTCTCATAATTTAAACCTCAATGACAATCTCAGCACCAAAGTCCGCGATCATGATCATTATAGCGGGGAGTATCGAGGGGCTGCTTGCGTCAGCTGCAACAGGAAACTTTCCCTAAAACGGAATAATTTTTATATTATATTTCATAACTTGAGGAAATTCGATATGCATTTACTACTAAAAGAAGGAATGACCGATAGTTCTAGAACACACTGGAAAATGACTGTAATACCAAAAAACACTGAAACTTATATTCACCTTAAAGTTAGCTTTCCAATCGATCCGAGTACACCAACAGCCAACGCTAAAGAAAGTATCTCCATTAATTTTCTAGATTCCTATCAATTTATGACTGCCAGCCTAGATAATCTTAGTAGTTATCTCACTAAAAAGAATAGTAACCTAGCAACAGCCATACCCCATACACTAGCTCAAATGACCCAACTCTATCCCAACATTAGCGATAACACAATAAAAAACAAGGGCGTATTCCCATATTCCTACATTCAAAATATTTCAAACCTACACGAAACTACACTCCCCCCAATAGAAAGCTTCTATAATGATCTCAAATTGGATCAATGTAGCGCAGACAACTATCAGCGCGCGCTTACTACTTGGGATGAATTAAACTGCGCAACAATCTTCGACTATATGATTGGCTATTTGGTTCTAGACGTTACCCTATTGGCTGATACTTTCGAGCAGTTCCGATCCCTCCTCTGTCTTACTAATTATGGACTCGAGCCCGTAATGTACTTCACTGCCCCAGGATTAACTTACGACGCGGCGCTGAAATTTACGCAATCAGAAATTCAATTACTATCAGACGCTTCCATCTACTCGGACTTTGAAACAAATATTAGGGGTGGTCTAGTTTTCTTGAATACACATTCCGTAGACGCAAATATTCCCGATAAACCCGACTACGACTCCAGTCTCCCCAAGAAATATCTAATTCCCATCGATGCGAATAACCTTTACGGCTGCGCCCTGAGCCAGAAACTTCCCTACGCTAATATTAAACTCGTAACTACCCCCATAGACCTAGCTACAGTAGACGCGAGTGGGGACACTGGTTATTATTGCATAGTTGATCTACATTACCCGAAAGAAATTCATGATTTGACCGCCGATCTGCCTCTAGGAGCGGAGAAGATGTCAGTCCCTAAATCCTTTCTTAGCGAATACATGGAAGATCTTTGGGAGCATTACAATCTCACCGATACGGCTACCTGTAGACCATACAACGATACCTGTACTAAGCTACTACTACATCAGTTTAATAAGGTTGAATACGGTATCCATATTAAGCTACTTCAGCTCTATTTGAAGCTCGGTCTTAAACTTACACAAGTACATAGGGTCTACTCTTTCTCACAAAAATATATTTTCAAGGACTACATTAGTTTTAATACGAATAAAAGACAGTCGGCAAATAACCCATTCGAGGTTCTATTTTATAAGTTGATGAACAATGCCTTGTATGGGAAATGCCTCCAAAAGGTTAGAGACCGCGTTTCGTTCAGGTTATGCAATAGCGACGAACAATGCGATTTGCTCTTAGCCAAGCCCAATCATGAATCGTTTGTTGTCTTTACCCCCAACTTGAGTGGTCATACTTTCACTAAAGAGGCTGTTTGCCTAAATCAGGGCGTGTTCATCGGTTGCACTATACTAGATCTATCTAAGCTACAGATGTACGACCTATTTTACAACAAACTGAAGCCTCTAGAACAAAAACTGGATTGTCAGATTCGCTGTCTAGCCGGTGACACGGATTCTCTAATGCTAAGCGTAACTAATGCACCACAGCTAACCTTTCTACGGGCAATGTTTGAGGGTGGTTTCCTAGATACTTCCAACTACAGTACAACACATCCACTCTATACCATTAAACACAAAGCGGCTCTCGGCTTCGTAAAAGATGAGAGCTGCGGTCTGCAGTATAAACAGTGGGTTTTCCTTAAACCAAAGGTCTATAGTTTTCAATCCTATGATGCCCCAATCAAGAAAACCGCCAAAGGTGTATCTAGATCTGTTGTCGCTAAGCAACTAACACATGAGGATTATGCAGACTGTTTTGAAAACGAGGCAATGCTCTTCCGCTATAACTCTACCTTCACTTCTAGAAAGCATCAAATTTTTACTGGTCATGTCTATAAGAAGGCACTAACGCTCTGGGATACGAAATCATATTGGAGTAGTAAATATAGCAGCAAACCATACGGGCACTATAGCACTAAGCTTGTTAGACCGGCGAAACGAGTAGTAATCCCCCCTACTAGGATTTAAATTTATTTTTCTAGAATAAGAAATTGAACAACAAAATAGAAATAACCAATAAACAGTTTACCGGAAAAAACATTGCCAAATTTGAACTAGAGAAAATTTCACAGCAAATTACAGGTCAAAGTTGCTTAAAACCAAACATGTTTATCTACAAAGGTGACGATTCAACTTTAATGCTATTTCCCAGCGGCGCAGTAACAATTGTAGGCCTATGCAATAATTTAGCTAGTGAATTGCTTTATTTAAAACAAACTATTGGTATGCAAGTGCAAAATTTGAAACTTAATACCGAAACACGAACTATTATTTTTCCAAGTGTTAATTTTAAATTATTAATGAAAAAATGTGGACATCATACAATTAATAATAAAGCAATATTTATTAGCTATACCCCCGAATTATTTTGCGCGATTAGAATATATATAGGACGTGCATATTTCAGTGTATTTCATAGTAATAAAATCGTTTCCATGTGTCCTGCCGGTGAATTCCCCGGATCATTATCTATTTTACAAACTTTATTATTAAATTAGTTTATTTACTATGGTATACATGAAAGTTTACTATATTATTTATTTTGTGTTGGTTTTTATTTCTCCATGAGTGGGGTTTGAATCCGTGACCATCCGTGTTACCTACTTTTTATAATTGCATTAGTAGGACTCGAACCCTGGTTTAACTTATTTTGTGTTGGTTTTATAATGGTCGCGAGTAGGGCTTGAACCCGTGACCAGCTGTTTTTCCTATTTTGTGTTTACTTTTTATAATTCCCATAAAACGGGATATGAATAGGGATCGAACCCGTGACCATATGTTTTTCCTATTTTATGTTTAGTTTAGTCTAGTTATTCTATGTTTACTTTTTATATTTTCATGACTAGGATTCGAACCCTGGTTTAACTTATTTTGTGTTGGATTTATAATGGTCGCGAGTAGGGAATGAACCTATGACCTCCTGTTTATTTTCCATAAAACGGGATACGAATAGGGATTGAACCTGTGACCATATGTTTATCCTATTTTGTGTTTAGTTTAGGTACTCTAGTTATTCTATGTTTACTTTTTATATTTTCATGATTAGGATTCTAACCCTGGTTTAACTTATTTTGTGTTGGATTTATAATGGTCGTGAGTAGGGATTGAACCCATGACCATCTGTTTATCCTATTTTGTGTTTACTTTTTATATTTTTCCATAAAACAGGATACGAGAAGGGGTCGAACATGTGACCACCTGTTTATCCTATTTTATGTTTAGTTTAGTTACTCTAGTTATTCTATGTTTACTTTTTATATTTTTTATAAAACGGACACGAGTAGGGATTGAACCCGTGACCATATGTTTTCCTAATTTATGTTTAGTTTAGTCTAGTTATTCTATGTTTACTTTTATATTTTCATCTCTAGGATTCGAACCCTGGTTTAACTTATTTTATGTTGGTTTTTTAATGGTCGCGAGTAGGGATTGAACCTATGACCTCCTGTTTATTTTCCATTGGTTGTTTTATATTTAATATGTCACGCTCATCTCTCTTTTTCTTTTCATCTTCACTAAAAATATCTTCGGATTTTTTAAATTTTTTGGTAACGGAGCCATTAGTTTTCCTTTCTATGTGTTTCCATATGACGAGATAAATTGTCTTGTCTCATTTCTTTATTACAAACCAAACAACTTTTATGTCTATGCATTATAAAGCAATGTCAATTGATAATATTGAATTTTCACATTATATTTATGTTAAATTATAAATTTATGCTACAATTATTATTTATATTATAAAAAACAGAAATATTCGAGTTATATTGCATATTGTGGAATACTTTAGATGTTGGGGGGAATCTGGTTTGCGAGGGATATTTGAATGGTGAGTATAACTATCCTTGAGAGCTAGTGCAACGCTATCTCACTATGGATGGGCTTTACCATTGTACTCGCATCTGCTCTCTCATTGGCTGCTCGATGCCTCCGATTAAGGGTCTAAGACCTTCAAGCTGACCTTTTGCTTAGTTTTCTAATTAGAAGGTCGTGAGTTTGCACCCTAGAAGAGCATTATTCTTTTTCCTAGCTCTCGGCTAACTCTAGTACACTCTAGCTTTGACTTTCCCGGCTATAGTGATAGTATGCAACCTTGGGAGTTAATGTGAGTACATATTTCAGTGTATTTCATAGTAATAAAATCGTTTCCATGTGTCCTACCGGTGAATTCCCCGGATCATTATCTATTTTACAAACTGTATTATTAAATTAGTTTATTTACTATGGTATGCATGAAAGTTTACTATATTATTAATTTTGTGTTGGTTTTTATTTTTCCGTGAGTAGGGTTTGAATCCGTGACCATCTGTTTATCCTATTTTGTGTTTAGTTTAGTTACTCTATGTTAAAGTGAATTTTCACATTATATTTATGTTAAATTATAAATTTATGCTACAATTATTATTTATATTATAAAAACAGAAATATTCGAGTTATATTGCATTATATATTTTACATTGAAGAGGAATACTTTAGATGTGGGGGGGAATCTGGTTTGCGAGGGATATTTGAATGGTGAGTATAACTATCCTTGAGAGCTAGTGCAACGCTATCTCACTATGGATGGGCTTTACCATTGTACTCGCATCTGCTCTCTCATTGGCTGCTCGATGGCTCCGATTAAGGGTCTAAGACCTTCAAGCTGATTATTTGCTTAGTTTTCTAATTGGAGGGATGTGAGTTTGCACCCTAGAAGAGCTTTATTCTTTTTCCTAGCTCTCGGCTAACTCTAGTACACTCTAGCTTTGACTTTCCCGGAGATAGTGATAGTATGCAACCTTGGGAGTTAATGTGAGTAAAGACCAAGAGATTAAACTTCAGGCTCTGGGTTGGTGTAGTGGCGTAAATATCACGTAATGATGAGTTCCCCACTGAACCGCCCAAATCAGGTAACCCGCCCGTCCGGTGGAAAGGAAACTGATAACTAAACGCTCCAGTGTGGTGTCTGTGCAGGCCGATCCCTACACAGCACCATAGTAATACAGAATATAGACAGAATATAAACAGATAACAAACAATAAATCAGATGCATTTACAAAAGATAAAATAATATAAGTGAATACGTAAAATGAATAAGGAATCTGTACTACTAAAGAACTGTGCCATAAAACAACGATATCACCTTCCACTCTTGTCACCAAACCAACTGAACCAATATTGCTAATCTGTGTCTAATGTACCCCGGTAGCGCGGATGAATATTCCCTAGTAATGAGCCAGACTGGGGTTTAAGACCCCAGCCTGGCACCCGTACGTAGCAAAAACCCTAATTAAGTACATAATCCTACTACCTAAAACTAAAACCTACTGAAACCCCCCCAATATAACAATAAATACGTACTACATAATGTAGTACATATTGACCGCCTAATTGTACATTCCTATCTCTGGCAAGGCTAATATCCCATCTCCCTGCTACCTCTGTCTTGCTACAGGTGTGGCCTGGCGGCCAACCTGTCCCCAATCACGTGCTCTTTGTATACCTCGTTTGTAATCCACCTAGTCCCATGTCTGTATTGATACCTTGAGAGTTGACTTGGTGGAAGGCGTACGTAGTAACCTAATACTAACATTCCTGGAAATCACTGCAGCCCAGTCCCCCCCCCCCCCCCCCCGTGTGCCCTGTAACTAGTCAGTTCCGTAGTCCTACCTACACCTACAGTACAAACGCTACAGTAATTACCCCTACAGTACAAACATTAGGCTTGGGTGGGAAACCCGTGGTACTCGTATAATATATGTGTGGGTTTGGGAAGGGTAAGGTTCCGGTTGTCGGACACACTCCCCCTTGGGAGTGTAAATGATTTACACTCCCATATCTAAAGGCACGAGCCAGTAGACACCCTGTGAACGTCAGGAAAGGTAGGCGACTCCTAAACAATCCGTCGGTTGTCGGTAAAAAAAAATTGTGGTAAAAAATGGATAAAAATAATGGTGGGTACTGTTGACCCGGAGTATGGTTTTAAAAACGGGAGTTGATAGTCCCTTTACCAATTCGCTGTGAGTCAGCACACTAGACGAGTTTCCGCTGACCCCACAGACGATTGACATCAACACCCATCTGGGTGTTGATATCGTGAAACGGTTTAAGCCCCGTAACGCGCTGTTCAGTGCCATCCACTGTCGGATATAGGCAATGGTATCACACCATAAAGGATTCATGATACGAAATAATGTAAATAAATTAATTAAAAAACACATTTTGTTCGTTGTGCCACGCACACACACTCATTCACTCGTATGTACTTTGGGTGACCCCTGCACCACTTATTGGTGATGGGCACACCCATGGACACCACATCGCTACGCTCTCTGACGTTTTTTACGATCCTTTGGGCACCCATTTAAATATTTATAATCTCTCCGAACGCGCTATCGGTTACTTTCTCCAGGTCCGGCTCTATGGCACGGCGAGCCCCCAAATGTGGGATCGACCCCCTGCATCCTGGCCAACCCAGGGTGCTACCCATCCGCCCAGCTGCGCTCCAACCAGCTACTCTGTGTCATTCGTTAACTTCCAACTTACATTCTCATTCCTGTCTCAATCACTGCACACGGTGCTATCTCATTCCAAACAACCTCAAATTGTTGTGGCCGTCCGTATCGGGCCACCCCCAATGTGCGCACGTACCTGTGATAAGGTAGGTGGGCCCCATTGGTGGTACCTACTTGTTCGGTACCGTCAGTTGTGAATGGGAGCGTCCACAGCGACGAACCCCACTCGTGGGTGGCGTCTTCTGCTTCACCCACTGCTGTGTGACTGTTATACGTAACTTTCATACACACGTACGTACACACATACACTCTAAATACTAAGTTAACCAAATCACACCACTCTGTAAACTGTGTTGAACTATCCACCCGTAATAACGCATACACACTCGCACACCCCCCCCCCCCCCCCCCCCCCCCCTTTGAGCTCCCCGAAACAGCCAATGGTGGATACTTATAGACGGTTTACTCCATAAACATTGTAATCATTCAGTGGTGCGTACCTACATGGATCAAATGGAACAAAAAAATGCAAGTATTGCATCGGGCATTGCAAGGTGTGGCTTGTAAATATGTACAGCGTGACGTATAGTCTCGGTTCTCTCGTGAGGTGCAGTCAAATAACTCTCGTAAAATACAGTTAAATCTCCCGTAAGGTGCAGTCAAATAACTCTCGTAAAAATGCAGTTAAATCTCCCGTAAGGTGCAGTCAAATAACTCTCGTAAAATGCAGTTAAATCTCCCGTAAGGTGCAGTCAAATAACTCTCGTAAAATGCAGTTAAATCTCCCGTAAGGTGCAGTCCTACTTGATTCGCCGTCTTTTACGGTCATTGATATCCTCCTCCTTCTGGTCCTCCACCTCCCTGTGGTATTTTACCACGTGTTCGAGGTAGTAGGTCCCGGTGTAGTGGTCCAGGAACCCTTCGAGGTGTCCCGGGTGTCCCGGCCGCCACTCGTCTAGTCTGTCCTGTATCCTCTGCACGCCTATTGTCATGGCGACGTGCAGGATATGGGTGTATTGCACGGTTTCCTCGCGCCTCGATATCGCGAGCACGAAATCCGGCTTCATGCGGAAGAAACCCATGGCAATCCCCCGCCTGAGGAGGCGACGCCTGGTCTCCACCCCCATGTTGGCGTTGCACTCGAATCGCTCTAAGTGCCCCCTCGGCTCCCTCTGGTCACAGTCGCTGTTCCGGTGTCCCCGGAAGCCGCACCGTCCGCACAGTCGGTGCAGTACCTGGCAGGCCGCCAGGAAGTGTCCCCGTTCGCCGCAGTACGAGCACGGATCCCCGAGAAGTTTGTCCGGGGGGCCGAACGTACACCTGTCCTGGATATGACTCAGGGCTCCGCAGGTATAACAGGCCGGTAGCTGAAATTCGTACCCAGCATTGTCCTGTATCGGTCTACGTTTCACGTAGTAAACGTGTTTCCTCTCCCTCACCACGTTTGCTGCGCCCTGATCCTTCGTAAGTCCGTCCGCCTGTAACGGCGGTTCTTGTATGGTAGGTTCTTCCCGGCGATCCACCTGTCTCCTGACTGCAGACCGCGTCTCCCTTTGTGCCGGTCTCCATATTGGTTCCAGGGGCGGCATTTCTCCCCCAAAGTTATCGCGTTCCTCCTGCCCGCTGTCATTTTCGGCGTTGGCACTCGTTCGTCCTGTGTATGGGCGACGTAGTTCCCCCGGCCGACGCCCCAGCATCCTCGACGGTCCCTCCGTTGGGCGACGCCCCCCGCGACCCTGGGCGAGGAGCCCCCGAGTGCTACGGACGGGTGAGTTCCTTCGGTCTATCGTCTCTCCGGAGTACACAACCCAGTCCCGTGTTCTCCCGTCTACGACCATCCTCTCCACCGCCTGGTCAAACGGTCTCCTCTGGTCCCGTATATGTCCCGCCACCGAAGCCGTCCCGCGGGAGATCCTTCTACGGCTCTTCCCCAAAGACCCGCGGTTGCCACGGCTCCCGGTAGCCGCTCCGTTTCGGAAGTGGGTGGCGCCCGAGGTCAGTTGGCGTCCTCGTTCCTCTTGGAACCCCCACTCCTCCTCGAACTGTGGCTGGGGTTTGTCCCCGCCCTCACGTCCATCCCAGACTTTGGAGCTGGTAGATGGCTGTGCTCGGTCGTCCTGTCCTCTTCGGCAGACTCTTTTCGGCTCGTATCGGTAATCCCAGTCGTCGTAAGCCGCCATCTTGGCTGCCGGGATTTGGCCGCTACCTTCGTCGTCGCTATGGGTCTCGACGTCCGGAGCTGGTTGTAGGGAGTAGCCTCCCTCGTAGGTACTGTCGGGTCCCTTTCCCGTCTGTGGATTTGTCTCCTCCCGTGGTACCTTACTCTCCCCTAGGCGGCGAATTCTGTCGATTTGCCGGGGAGACGGTGTGGTTTCTTTATCCATC
This sequence comes from Nemertoderma westbladi, assembly GCA_032718475.1. NCBI lineage: Eukaryota > Metazoa > Xenacoelomorpha > Nemertodermatida > Nemertodermatidae > Nemertoderma > Nemertoderma westbladi. The sequence continues at coordinate 58,938 of JAUCBJ010007574.1, forward strand.
AGGTAGTTCGCGTTATAAATGACCTCGGTCCGGTTCTGATCCCTTGGGAAGTCCACAAGGGGCCACAATACCCTACGGATAGCCTCTCGGTCCGAGAGGATCCTGCCTCCACTATCGCGGAAGGCTCGGGGAACCAGGCCCACCATGTGGGCTGTCAATAGGAGGGGGATTGACGCCGCTGCGTAATCCTCCTGTAGGATGTATTGTTCTTGAACCGCGTCTAGTCGTCGGTTCCTCGATGGGAAGGTATACAGTCGTGGGGGCCATCTGGGCCTCGCCTTAAACTGTTCCGTTGTCAGTCGTGTGGCCCCTGCCTGTCGGTCGTACTTCTCTCTGGACATGGGTTTGAAGTTGACCAGCCCGGTCTCTCTGGCAAATGAGAAGTGGCAACGGATGATGCGGTTAGAGATTTGGTCTATTTTGTCCAATGCTGCATGTGCAGTTGGATTCATCAATAGACCAATTCCACCATTGCCACTATCATCTGCTGAAGCGAGGGTGAGTCGCCAACTGCCCCCCATGTCCTTAATCAGAACCTCATCAGTCTGTCCAGTCTGCATTCGATGCTCTTGAACACGCACTGCACTAAGAGAAAGCTTATCTGCCAAGGCAGTCAGCTCACCTTGTCGCATTGGGGACCCGAGTGTTAGGGTGTTTACTGAGGCTAGTCTAGTGACTTGCCTCAGATTCACCAATGGCTTTGTTGGTCGGGGTGGAACATGAAAGTAGCCTCCAACTCCAGAATCCCTCTCCCCCTCGCAATCTGGCCTCCCTGGTGACCCAGGGTTTGGGCCAGAAAGGTGATCAGGAAAGGCACTCAAAGAATTGTTTGCCGCTCTCTCTCCAGTAGGGGGTGAGACAGGCAGCCGGTCAGGAGATAACTGACGCCTGTGGGGCCGATTGTGTCCAGTTATTCCACTGGCCTCTAGTGGCTGGACCTCCGCATTACTAATGTAATCCATAGTGGGGGTTGGGGGGTGCTTTTTTGCCGAGTCAGCTCTCGGGGCAAATACCACACCCTGGTTTGCCATTCCACAGGGTGGGTGTCGCAGTGGAGTCAGATATGAAGCCCATCACCCATATCTACTCTGGCGCACATGACCCACCATTGGCTGTGCAGCTCATCTGCTGGGTCATGCCCTGTACCCCTGTTGCCAGGTGTAGGTCGCAGTGAAGTGCACTCAGAGTGGACATGAGAACACTCTACTCCTGACCAGCCATTGGTAGATCACCATCTGCCTGGCCAGGCCATATAACCCTGCAGCCAAGTATATGGGTCCTTAATCCAGGACCAAGGGCGTCCTTATCCCAGAACGAAGGGGGTCCTAGTTACAGGACCAGATTTTCCCTCTACAGGTGGCACCTCCTTTATGCTACATGGAGGTGGCAAGTTTTCTTGATCAATGACCTAGAATACCTGACCTGACCTACAAGGGATGTATTCAGAAACGAGACCACAAGGGATGTATCCAGAAACGAGACCACAAGGGATGTACCAAGAAACGAGACCACAAGGGATGTATCCAGAAACGAGACCACAAGGGATGTATCCAGAAACGAGACCACAAGGGATGTATCTAGAAACGCGACCACAAGGGATGTACCCAGAAACGAGACCACAAGGGATGTACCCAGAAACGAGACCACAAGGGATGTATCCAGAAACGAGACCACAAGGGATGTATCCAAAAACGAGACTACAATGGATGTATCGAGAAACGAGACCGCAAGGGATGTATCCAGAAACGAGATCACAAGGGATGTATCCAGAAACGAGACCACAAGGGATGTATCCAGAAACGAGACTACAAGGGATGATTCCAGAAACGAGACCACAAGGGATGTATCCAGAAACGAGACCACAAGGGATGTATCCAGAAACGAGACTACAAGGGATGTATCCAGAAACGAGACCACAAGGGATGTATCCAGAAACGAGACCACAAGGGATGTATCTAGAAACGCGACCACAAGGGATGTACCCAGAAACGAGACCACAAGGGATGTATCCAGAAACGAGACCACAAGGGATGTATCCAAAAACGAGACTACATGGGATGTATCGAGAAACGAGACCACAAGGGATGTATCCAGAAACGAGATCACAAGGGATGTACCACAAGGGATGTATCCAGAAACGAGACCACAAGGGATGTACCCAGAAACGAGACCACAAGGGATGTACCCAGAAACGAGACCACAAGGGATGTACCCAGAAACGAGACCACAAGGGATGTACCCAGAAAGTGTAGAGGTGTAGAGTAGATTTAATTTAACGTGGTTAGAGGATTCAATCTTACAAAAAATAAATAAAA
>JAUCBJ010007575.1:0-59846 GCA_032718475.1 Nemertoderma westbladi
CCAATCAGCTAATTAACTCAAACCAATCAGCTAATTAACTCAATCCAATCAGCTAATTAACTCAAACCAATCAGCTAATTAACTCAAACCAATCAGCTAATTAACTCAATCCAATCAGCTAATTAACTCAATCCAATCAGCTAATTAACTCAAACCAATCAGCTAATTAACTCAAACCAATCAGCTAATTAACTCAAACCAATCAGCTAATTAACTCAAACCAATCAGCTAATTAACTCAAACCAATCAGCTAATTAATACTAAACCAATCAGCTAATTAACTCAAACCAATCAGCTAATTAACTCAAACCAATCAGCTAATTAACTCAAACCAATCAGCTAATTAACTCAATCCAATCAGCTAATTAACTCAATCCAATCAGCTAATTAACTCAATCCAATCAGCTAATTAACTCAATCCAATCAGCTAATTAACTCAAACCAATCAGCTAATTAACTCAATCCAATCAGCTAATTAACTCAAACCAATCAGCTAATTAACTCAAACCAATCAGCTAATTAACTCAAACCAATCAGCTAATTAATCCCAAAGATTCCTGTAGAACAATTTTGCCCTCACAATCTCGCGTTGTTCATAATGTCCTGGGACACCCGTTTAAACGCCCACGTATCCCCCTTAAGTCGCTTCCTATGAACCCCGTACAATAAGAGGTGCGGCAGGGAGCAAACCTCCAACTCGAAGGCTAACAGCTGTTTCCCCCGGGAGTCGGTAAGTTTGCACCTCAGCGTATAACCGCCTACCAACTTCCACCGCATCAACGGCTGCTCGTCTAGAACACGTTGTAACTCCCTTACGACGTACTCAGCACTGTGCGTAGAGGTCGACTCCATATTGTACAACGCCTTCACCCTACGGGGTTCCTCCTCGCGAACAAACAAACTCCCTCGTTTACTCGGAGTTAGAATCGAGATTACCCTGTCGATGCCCTTCTCGAAGGATCCGAAAAACTGCTTAGCGCGTTGTTTGCGACGCGCTGAGCCGGGCGTCGTGCCGAGCTGGTGGAGGTGGGTGTCCACGGATTGGGCGCGTGACGGGCTGGGTAGATCGAGGGCGGGATGGACGAAGATGCGAGGCGGATGCGGGATGGAGCCGCCGCGGGGCGTCGCGAACAGGGAGGAGAAGGGGCGCTCACCGCCGGGCGAGTAGGGCGTCGAGTGCGGGCGTTCCAACGATGTCGGGAGGTTGTACGGAGTTGTCGCGTGGTGATTGGACGTGTGAGCGCGCGGACGGTTCGCTAGATTTTCTTTATGTTCTTCTATCGCAGAACCGTAGAACTCAGATGATGGCAGGTCTGTTAGACCGTCGCCGTCTAGATAGTCTTCCATCGACGTCGCTTTACGCAGCTGTTTGTGTCGCGGTGTGTCTAGAAGAGGGTGAGCCACCGCGGATTTAAGTCGGAGGGGTAAACCTTTGCGTTTGCGAGAGAGTAAGAGATTGTATGTGGTTTGGTCGTGGTCGAACGGGTTGGAGAGGATATGCCGGGAGACCTCGGCAGTCGGGGCCCCCGAGTGGAGGGACATCTGGGCGACGCAGTCCGGGTCTACCACACGGCGGTCTATCCTAGAGGCGAGGTCTACCGAACATCCGTGGTTCCGTAGGAGCCACGGATGTCGGGCTAGATGGGGGAGGGTGATACGTCGTGTGGGGTCAACCTGGAACAAACGGGGTTAATTTAAGATAATCAATTATATTATTTTTCGACCAGGATCTTAAAATCAAGTTGAAATCTAGTGTATTTAAAACACTTGGCTTAGCTTTCTAGCCTTCTAGAACATACAAACCACACTGCTCAGTGCTCAAGCTCAGCCCAACTAAATGGACTTGAAGAGGGGTACAATTCTGCGTACTACGTAAAAGATATATATGTTGCCCCCCCCCCAGCCCTTCCATCTAAGAAAATTCCTTACTATGACAGAGGTTCAGATTATTAATCAATAAGTATATAATATATACAGATAATTAATTGTTATACAAAAATAGACATGACTATGATGATAGTATTAAATAACGTGGTGGTTAACCTACTGAACTAACTAACTGTCAATTAAAGTTGTACTTGTTGAAAGCAAGCTAATTCCAATTTTTTTTAATTAAAGCCAACCGTTGGCTCACTAACCTTCAAACTGTCATTTTCACTTTATAGGAAGACTGTAATCGAACTTACTTACCTACCCTTCTGTATAGCAGAACCCCGTTTAAAAACTATATACCGGTAATAACAATAATATAGATAAAAAAATTCGCCCATGTGAAGAATGCCAGGGATAAAATTTTCAGTCGGATTTTAATTGAAATTTTATATAAGAAGAATTTGTATTTTTTTAAAGTGTTTTATAGCGCTTAATTGCAGACTGACAGACATGAATTCATTTATTAGGAGCTGCTTATTATAGTTACCGGTCTAGTTAGATAATTAAAGTGAAATATAACAGCAGAAAGTCTGGTATACTTCACTTTAGAGCTTTACATGGGCCACACACCACACGTACCTGTAACATCTCCCCTATGAGCAGGGTGGCCTCCGTACTGAGGCATTCGGGGGTGGGATAGACACCTCTGCGAATCTTAGCGTACAATTTAGCTACGTTATCGTCATCGAAGGGGAGAAACCCGCAGAGCAACGCGAACAAAAGAACTCCCAAACTCCAAACATCCGCCTCCCCTCCCAGGTACTCCTTACCGGACACTAATTCCGGAGCGGCATACGCAGGACTACCGCAACACGTACGCAATGCATCCTCGATACCTCCGTGAGGTTTCGCGCACAAACCGAAGTCTATAAGTTTCAGACATTGATCGTTGTCCAATAATAAGTTCTCCGGTTTTAAATCGCGATGGCAGTATCCGTTCTTATGAATAAACCCGATCGCAGAAACAATCTGTCGGAAGAAATACCGCGCTTCCGCTTCTTTTAATCGATCTTTAGCGATAATGTAATCGAATAGTTCGCCCCCCGGACAATATTCCATCACCATGTAGATTTTAGATGGGGTTTCTACAGTTTCGTACAGTTGACAGATATTCTGGTGGGCGAGTTCTTTCATCGCTTCGATTTCTCGAGCGGCTCTCGGTAGATCTTCGCCCAACTGCTGTTTGTCCATTATTTTTATTGCGACTTTCTCTCCGGTTAGAATGTGGGTGGCGAGTTTTACTTTGGCGAAGCCGCCTGAACCGATTGTTTGCCTGATTCGGTAGTGAGTGGCGATTGCATCTTCGAACCCCATGGTCAGATGGTGTCTGTTTCTGGATGCAGACTGGAAAAACTCGAGCTCAAACTAAATCATTAAATATATAGACTTATCAATCCTGACCTGCAATCTATCATTCACTGATTTTAAACTAGGCCATTAAATACAGAAATATGCATTAATTTGGCAGTGTTCTGGTGTTTACGATTATCGGTAGGCCTATTGAAATAACTAGGCCTAAACTATACTTATTATCATCTATTACACCATAACCATAACCCTTAATACAACAACCATTTTTAGGGGGTCGGAGCCCCCTCCCTAATTTTTTTCAAATTTCAATAAAATGCTACGAAATTTGGTAGGGCCTATGGGCAATTCCACGAAAAGGTCACCCCCACTAACAAAAATTGAAATGATTCAATTATACATATGATGGGTGTTAAAGTAATCCAGATATCCCAAATTGTTGGAAAAACACACACTGACCCCAATATATTTATGTGACTTCAAAAAAAAATAGGACTGAATATGAAGTAAATATATTCAATAAATCATATTGAAAATTCATTGAACTACTTTTGCAATTATCTACACCTCATGGGGACAAGGAAAAAATAAAATAACCAATTACTAACAGAAAAACTAATGGAGTTACAGTGTCAGAGATTTGGAGATTTCATATATCTGTATATAGGGTATAATGTTCTACTATGCGGTTGTAATAGACCAAGTTAAAAATTACGTCCGTTACGGAAAAAGGTAAAATTTTTAAAATACAGGAGGAAGGGGTGATGTATTAAACTCATCACTTTCTGTGCAAAGCAGATTTATTGTCTAGTAACTTTCGACAAAAAACTAACATCAATGCAGCATGTCTTTGTTGTGTATTTATCGTAACGGACGTAATTTGTGTTGAATTATGTTTAAGCGAGGAAATTGATACAATGACAATTACCGGTCCTGTGGTGTTTTTAGGCATTATTGGGGACTGTTGAATATAAATTAAGTGAATCAGAACATAAATAACAATAATTAATGGCAAGAATTTGGGACAAAAATTGTATGTATGGCAATAATTTTAGTTTCCCGAGACAGGTTGATCTTCGTTTAAGTTTTCTGTGATTTAAACCCTTAACATTGTATCCTCGGTCAGTAATGGTTGACCGATGCGCCTGTAAATAGCCTCTCGTCAACAAGTCAACCCCACCGACTAGCGGTACTGGCTGTTTTTGCTGACGGGGCTCTGTCGAACAACGCGTCCCTGATAGCAGTAAAGGGGGTCTCTTTATTGAGAGGCAGTATTATTATTGCCGCGGAACTGCCCCAACTCATCACCTCTCCCACTCTCGCTCTCTGACGAAAATGAACATAAAATCAACATACACCAACCCACTACCCTACCCCACACCGCGACACCCACCCACACCTACGATCTGAAAGATTGTACCCAATACAAAAAAAACAGGATAAGTTGAATCATACAACTAAAGCGGTAAGCTTGCAAGACGAATGCATGATTTACTGAGAATATCAGTCATAATCTCACTTAATGGAATACTGTACATATTGTTCAAAACTTTTACTAAATTAATTGCAATGCTCACCTATCATTTCGCCGAGTGTCAATACATACTCTTACATACTCATGCATGTTAAAAATTAAGGTAATTGGTACTGTACAAATCTGACAAATACTGGGATTGTAATTCATCTAGCATGATATAAACTAACGAACAAATTGGCAATTAATATGGCTGATATTTACTTCTTTTTCATGTATATTTTTCAGAAATATTTCAATTGCATTAATTTACATATTTTCAGGCCCTTTCATCCCATTTTACCAAATTTTTTACTTTCAGGGATTTTAATTTCCATGCGGTATAGGGTTCCGCAACTTTTAGTGGCAACACTAGAGACATCTAACCCAGGGTAGGGTATTCCTTAAATACCCCCTGTAGGTGTTGGGCTGGGCACCTATGGGTAAGATACAGCATAGCGCACTACCCAACTAACAAATTTCCAACTAAATCTTCCACTTTTTTTCTCTAAAACGCTCAAACTACCGTCCCAACTTCAGAAAAACAGAATAAAATTGGATTAGTTAGTAATAAATACTATTACTATTTAATAAAGGTTCTATACCTATAATGATAACGGACAATATCTCTCCTAAATACACAACAAAACAATCCATCTAAACACTATTCCCCTACCAATTAACAGATTACCAATACATCTCACTATACCACATCAAAAATCAATGTCACACCACCACTGCCTTTTCATGATATCAACAACCCAAAGATACCCCATTTGCTATCATCTTATTGATAAAGCGCGATTTTATACCTCTGTTATAAGATAGAATTATGGAGATAAATTTATACCCCTGTTATATTGAATATTCACCAAGAACAAACCAACAACATCTATGGGAAATTTTTTAAAACGAATAAACATGCCAACTGTTGATTTATGACTCCAGCTAATGGACTATAAACAAACACCAGTGACTCTCGAATTACAGACTTTCCAACCACCACGCAATGCTCCCATTCCTACACTATTAATGAAACACTCATAACCGACCTTAGGATTAGCCTCCCCTCCATTCCCCACACGGCGGGCAGCATTATTAGTCCTTCAGAATATAAGTCATCAATATCAATTACTGTCAACCCCTACAGGCAACAGACCAACTATCCCACTGACTTATACAAAATGAACCAATAATGACGAGAGCAATATATGAGATAGAGGTTACACATTTAACCTGATAACAACCATTACGATCAGGGAAAACATGCCTCATATTAACAAACACCCCCACTCCTTATCACTATTCTACTACTAACTGTTAAACAAAACACCCCCCCCCCCCCCCCCCCCCCCCTATACTACTAACTGTTAATAACCCCACCCATCACCCTCTATCACTATGTCTACTACTAACTAACCATTAAATTACCCCCTCCCCATCCTCTATCGCACTACGTCTACTACTACAGTACTAACCGCGTTAAACAACCACCCTACAAAGGTGTAAATTTTTGTGACGTAAATCGCTATAGGTAATTCTAATGTTTTATTTACTCAATTCTAGAATATTAATTCAGTAGGCCTAATTATGGATAATGAAAAAAAAAGATGGAGAGTTTTAAACGCTCAGCTAAATAATAATTAATATTCTAGAATAAAGACAACAAAACATCAGAATTATAGCGATTTACGTCTCTAAATTTACACATTAGTATTTTCGTAGGCCTACTGTCAGACTGTGTACTGACAGTCTGATTAATAAGGCGATTTTCTGTACCGTCTGACATCTGACCGTAGGCAGACCGGCAGATACGGCAAGACGGGCACCGGCGGAAATAGTGACCTTTTGTTTAGGCCACTTAATGACTCAAGTACAGCAGTATCACAGTAGCAGTAGGCCTATCAATCAGTGATCAGTAAGTACTTCACTCCGCTGCCGCATGCAGGCATTGCCAGCCTGCATACCTTTAATTAATTTATCTCATGCATCATCTCATCAGAATTTCAGCAGAGAGTCAGATTTTCTGTAACAATACTCTACAGTATACTATAATATTCTATTACAGTCTGACAGTTACGGTACGGTATTTAGCAGTGCAGTCTGACAGTTACACAGTCAGACAGTAACTACTCGCACACCCTCATAATTCTAACTGAGATCCTATTGTGTTCCTTCACCTCCTAACCTGTTTATGCTTCATTATTGTGCTCATTTACGTAATTATACGAACTTACCTAGGATGGATCTGATGGAGGTAAAGGAACTGTATTAAAGAAGAAAATTAGCAGTAAAGGCCTACAGTCTGACAGTTGCTTTGCAATTTACTATTGACTGATTGAGTATGGAGTATAGCCAAGCCAGCCAGAATAACATTATTGTTATTCGAGATTTAGGCCTATTGTATGTGTTCCTGTTCAGGCTGGAGGCTGCATATTGTTGTACACCATTATCAGTCGGGAACTTTGTCAATATTGACATGTTGTCAATATTGACATGTTCCATGTCAAAATTGACATGATGTTAATATTGACATGTTTTGATCATAAATTTTTTAAATATTGTGATTTGAAAAGTAAAAAATGTTTTTTTGTAAAGAGAATATCTATTTTAATTAAAATATTGTTGAATCCAACCAATGTATAGTATATTGTTGTTTGTAATAATTTTAATAATATGTTTTATTGCATGTCAATATTGACATCTAATGTCAATATTGACATGAACGCTGGGTTCTTATGTTCATTTCACCCCCACCAAATCTATTTAGAGGCCTTCGAGTAGCATCACAAATACTGAAACGAGCTATCAAAACGCTTTAGTTAGAGATATTCTTGCTGCATTATAAATACTGAAAAGAGCTTTTGAAACTATTCAGGCCTTCGCGCAGCATGTTAAATACTGAAAAGGGAGCTGCTAAAACTGTTCAGAGTCCTTTGTGCAGCATGATAAATGCCGAAAAGTGCAGTTGAAATTGTTCAGAGGGTTTCATGCATCATGCTGTTGGTGAGAAGTTCTATTTTGAACTGAGTTGAAATTTCAACTTTTTATTTTAATTCAACTTTTTATTAAAATTCAACTTTTGGAGTAGAGTTTAAAATTCAACTTTTTTTTTAAATTCACCTTTTGGAGTAGCTTTGAAATATGAAATATGGAATTGGAATCCATTACTGGTATTCCATTGTATAATAATTATGACATTCAGCGGTAAATTAAATACATCTAATCAATTCCCGTAGTCAGGTAGTATTTCAGCTAGTTTGCAAAAGTAATCACTTAAGATGTTTTAAAAATAGTGTTCGCGACGGTGAAAGGTTTTATTCCATCGGTAATGAGGGTTAACCCTATTAGTACCGGGCTATAAAATGTACAAATACCGGGGGGGTGGTCATATTGAACCCCCCCCCCCCCCCCCCCCCCCCCTCTAAAATCTACAAATCTTTACGAAAACGTCTGATTTTTTATTTGTACGTAGGTATCACTTGTCTGGATCCGACCGAAAAAAAAAAATTTCGAAAAAATGTACTGGGGTGGTTATATTGCAGCACCAAAATTACAAGTAGTGCACAATTTTCACCAAATTTGAAAGTTACATTTTCGGCTAATTATTTTTCAATACAGGTTTTCTGGGGTGCAAAATACATTGGACAATATTAAAAAATGATATGATTACTATAAATGGCTGTTTAGTCCTCTCTGCGTAGGAAAAAACAAGTAACCAGCACTTTTCAGTTAGAACACAAAATTTTTAATTCACTTATACGATGCTATAAATTCACATTTTCAGGTTTTCGAGAGCGCTGATTCTAATGGAATACATTTCTAATATGCCAGATCATTGCTACTTGTATTTTTCGGCGTAATTTGGAAAATTTTGGTGCTAGCACCAAATTTCGTACCCATCACCAAAAAGTACAAGTTTGCGATGTCCAGCGTGTTTTTATTGATTCCATCGGAATCAGGACCCTCATAAACCCGTATAACGCAAGAAACAAGGTGATACTATCTACTTATCAATTTGCATATTTTCCAAAATTTGGTGCTGGCACAACAATTTTCACCCACCGGCGAAAAATACAAGTTTGAGAACTCTTATGAAATTTTTACTGATTCCATTGAATTCAGAACCATCACAAACCCGTATAACGCAAGAAACAAGGTGACACAATCAATTGATATATTTGATGGTTTTCAAAATTTGGTGCTAGCACCACATTTTGCACCCACATCCGAAAAATACAAGTTTGAGATGTCTAGTTCGATAATTATATTTTCCATTGAATTCAGAACAGCCATAAACATCTAAAACGCAAGAAATAAATTGTCACAAGCAATTTTATCTATTGAATGGATTTTCAAAATTTCGTGCTAGCACCAAAATTTGCACACAGCACCGAAAAATACAAGTTTGATACGCTTGGTGCAACTCGTATATATTTCATCGAATCCAGAAACCCAAAAAACCCCAATTGCGTAAAAAACAAGTTTCAAACGATCAATTTACAAAATTGACTTATTTCAAAATTTGGTGCTGGCACCAAAATTTGGCACCCACCAAAAAAAACAAGTTTGAAATTTCTAAATCAATTTATATGAATTCCATCAAATTTCTAACACCAAAAAACCGGTGTAGATCCAAAATAGAGATGTTACAATTCATATTTATTGAAATGTAATTTTCAAAAAACGTCTCAAAAAAAGTGCCAAAAGTAGGGTTAAAAAATGGTGCTATAACTCGAAAAGTACCCAATATTTTTGAAAACGGTTTTTACTACTAGGAAGACAATAGATTTTTAGGAAAAGTCATAAAATTTCAGATTCCCAACTGCGTTTGTTTCAGAATTATAATAAAAAAAACCACGGGAGAGGTCATATTGACCCCCCCCCCCCCCCCCCGGGTTTAATAGGGTTAATTTTTCGAGTTACACCCATAAAAACAATGAAAACACCCCTTCTGTCACATCTTGGGGGCCTTCTGCGCCTCCTGCCATTTTAGAGTTGAATTTACAACTTAAAAGTTGAATTTAAAAAAAAAAGTTTTAAATTTCAACTCAGTTGAAATTTGAACTTCTCCCCGACTGTCATGAGAAAAACCGAAAAGAACTGATAAAACTGCCCAGAGGTCTTCGTACAGTTTGAAAAATACATAAAATATCTCTCAAAGCTGCTCAGAGACCTTTGTGCAGCATGATAAACGCTGAAAAGAGCTGTTGAAACTGTTCAGCGGTCTTCGAGCAGCTTGACAAGGACTGAAAATGGGCAGTGCTAAAATGCACAAAGACCCACACGGACTCAAAAAATGACTATTACATTACGAAGCAATGAGGCACCAACCCACTCCGACACAGGAGATGTTGCGCAGTGATAAATTAATGCTATCAAAGTTAATTCTGCGACAAATTATGCAAATATAAGGAATAAAGCACTTGAGCCACAAAGAGCCAAAACCTAATTTTTTGGATAAATTTGGATCAGCTGATTGATTCTGACTAACTTGTCCATGGTGATTTCTTATTGGTTACTTTGTATACCATCTACTGTACCCTGCCCTATTCACCTACTAATGTTAATGATGGTAATAATATGTTTGCAAACGGACCCAAAGGATGTCATATACTTTGCACACGGACCCAAAAGATGTCAGATACTTTGCACACGGACCCAAATGTTGGCAGATACTTTGCAAACGGAACGAAAGGATGTCATATACTTTGCACATGGACCCAAAAGATGTCAGATACTTTGCACACGGACCCAAATGTTTGCAGATACGTTGAACACGGACGCAAAGGATCTCAGATACTTTGCACACGGACCCAAAAGATGTCAGATACTTTGCACACGGACCCAAATGTTGGCAGATACTTTGCACACGGACCCAATGGATGTCATATACTTTGCACTCGGACCCAAATGTTGGCAGATACGTTGAACACGGACCCAAAAGATGGCAGATACTTTACACACGGACCCAAAGGATGTCATATACTTTGCACACGGACCCAAAAGATGTCAGATACTTTGCACACGGACCCAAATGTTGGCAGATACGTTGAACACGGACCCAAAGGATCTCAGATACTTTGCACATGGACCCAAAAGATGTCAGATACTTTGCACACGGACCCAAATGTTTGCAGATACGTTGAACACGGACCCAAAGGATCTCAGATACTTTGCACACGGACCCAAAAGATGTCACATACTTTGCACACGGACCCAAAAGATGCCAGATTCTTTGAACACGGACCCAAATGTTGCCAGATACTTTTGCACACGGACCCAAAAGATGTCAGATACTTTGCACACGGACCCAAATGTTAGCAGATACGTTGAACACGGACCCAAAGGATGTCATATACTTTGCACACGAACCCAAAGGATGTCATATACTTTGCACACGGACCCAAATGTTGGCAGATACTTTGCACACGGACCCAAAGGATGTCATATACTTTGCACACGGACCCAAAAGATGCCAGATACTTTGCACACGGACCCAAATGTTGGCAGATACTTTGCACACGGACCCAAAAGATGTCAGATACTTTGCAAACGGACCCAAAGGATGTCATATACTTTGCACACGGACCCAAAGGATGTCAGATACTTTGCACACGGACCCAAAAGATGTCAGATACTTTGCACACGGACACAAATGTTGGCAGATACTTTGCACACGGACCCAAAAGATGTCAGATACTTTGCACTCGGACCCAAAGGATGTCATATACTTTGCACACGGACCCAAAATATGTCAGATACTTTACACACGGACCCAAATGTTGGCAGATACTTTGCACACGGACCCAAAGGATGTCATATACTTTGCACACGGATCCAAAAGATGTCAGATACTTTGCACACGGACACAAATGTTGGCAGATACTTTGCACACGGACCCAAAGGATGTCATATACTTTGCACACGGACCCAAAGGATGTCATATACTTTGCACATGGACCCAAAGGATATCATATACTTTGCACACGGATCCAAAAGATGTCAGATACTTTGCACACGGACACAAATGTTGGCAGATACTTTGCACACGGACCCAAAGGATGTCATATACTTTGCACACGGACCCAAAGGATGTCATATACTTTGCACACGGACCCAAAGGATGTCATATACTTTGCACACGGACCCAAATGTTGGCAGATACTTTGCACACGGACCCAAAGGATGTCATATACTTTGCACACGGACCCAAAGGATGTCATATACTTTGTACACGGACCCAAAAGATGTCAGATACTTTGCACACGGACCCAAATGTTGGCAGATACTTTGCACACGGACCCAAAGGATGTCAGATACTTTGCACACGGACCCAAATGTTGGCAGATACTTTGCACACGGACCCAAAGGATGTCAGATACTTTGCACACGGACCCAAAGGATGTCATATACTTTGCACACGGACCCAAATGTTGGCAGATACTTTGAACACGGACCCAAAGGATGTCAGATACTTTGCACACGGACCCAAAGGATGTCATATACTTTGCACACGGACCCAAAAGATGTCAGATACTTTGCACACGGACCCAAATGTTGGCAGATACTTTGCACACGGACCCAAAGGATGTCATATACTTTGCACACGGACCCAAAAGATGTCAGATACTTTGCACACGGACCCAAATGTTGGCAGATACTTTGCACACGGACCCAAAAGATGTCAGATACTTTGCACACGGACCCAAATGATGTCAGATACTTTGCACACGGACCCAAAGGATGTCAGATACTTTGCACACGGACCCAAATGTTGGCAGATACTTTGTACACGGACCCAAATGTTGGCAGATACTTTGTACACGGACCCAAAGGATGTCAGATACTTTGCACACGGACCCAAAGGATGTCATATACTTTGCACACGGACCCAAAATATGTCAGATACTTTGCACACGGACCCAAAAGATGTCAGATACTTTGCACACGGACCCAAATGTTGGCAGATACTTTGAATACGGACCCAAAGGATGTCAGATACTTTGCACACGGACCCAAAGCAAGTCAGATACTTTGCACTCGGACCCAAAGATGTCAGATACTTTGCACACGGACCCAAAGGATGTCATATACTTTGAACACGGACCCAAAAGATGTCAGATACTTTGCACACGGACCCAAATGTTGGCAGATACTTTGCACACGGACCCAAATGTTGGCAGATACTTTGCACACGGACCCAAACGATGTCAGATACTTTGCACACGGACCCAAAGGATGTCAGATACTTTGAACACGGACCCAAATGTTGGCAGATACTTTGCACACGGACCCAAAGGATGTCATATACTTTGCACACGGACCCAAAAGATGTCAGATACTTTGCACACGGACCCAAATGTTGGCAGATACTTTGCACACGAACCCAAATATTGGCAGATACTTTGCACACGGACCCAAAGGATGTCATATACTTTGCACACGGACCCAAAAGATGTCAGATACTTTGAACACGGACCCAACTGTTGGCAGATACTTTGCACACGGACCCAAAGGATGTCATATACTTTGCACACGGACCCAAAAGATGTCAGATACTTTGAACACGGACCCAAATGTTGGCAGATACTTTGCACACGGACCCAAAAGCTGTCAGATACTTTGCAAACGGACCCAAAGGATGTCATATAATTTGCAAACGGACCCAAAGGATGTTATATACTTTGCAGACGGACCCAAAGGATGTCAGATACTTTGCAAACGGACCCAAAGAATGTCATATGCTTTGCACACGGACCCAAAAGATGTCCGATACTTTGCAAACGGACCCAAAGGATGTCATATACTTTGCACACGGACCCAAAAGCTGTCAGATACTTTGCAAACGGACCCAAAGGATGTCAACATGTCATATACTTTGCACACGGACCCAAAGGATGTCATATACTTTGCACACGGACCCAAAGGATGTCAGATACTTTGCAAACGGACCCAAAGGATGTCATATACTTTGCACACGGACCCAAAGGATGTCATATACTTTGCACACGGACCCAAAGGATGTCATATACTTTGCACTCGGACCCAAAGGATGTCAGATACTTTGCAAACGGACCCAAAGGATGTCATATACTTTGCACACGGACCCAGAGGATGTCATATACTTTGCACACGGACCCAAAGGATGTCATATACTTTGCACACGGACCCAAAGGATGTCATATACTTTGCACACGGACCCAAAGGATGTCATATACTTTGCACACGGACCCAAAGGATGTCATATACAGTACTTTGCACACGGACCCAAAAGATGTCAGATACTTTGCAACCGGACCGAAATGTTGGCAGATACTTTGCACACGGACCCAAAGGATGTCATATACTTTGCACACGGACCCAACCCAACACTATTACAAATTTATAAATCAAATTCCTAAATTCCATAAAACTGTATCTTTGATAAACATTTGTTATTTTATTTGCTATAATTATATTGCCTTTTCGTTTCTTTTAAGTTTTAAATTCATGAAATAATTAATGATATTGTATTAATTATCCAAAATATAACTTTAAAAAAAAACATAATACTGTAATAGTTATAATAATATGACATGCAACCATAAGACATCTCAACTGCTTATGGTGCATGATTTATTTAAACTATATTTCAGATTGAGTTTTGGTGTATTGGAAGGTTTGAGGTACTTGAAGTTTTAGCATTCTTCTTTATAAACCTTTCCAACTAAATATACCGAATAATGTTGAAATTTAATAGGCAGCCATATAACGAATCATTATAAAGAAAAATTTATAAAATTGTGCATTAATACTAGATACAACAATTATTGTATTTTTATTTTTATTCATATTTTAAATTGATAAAATAATATTTCATAATGTTTTAATTAAAGAAATAAGGCTTTTAAAATTATAATATTATTTTATTTATTTGTAATAATTGTATGGAATTAATTTCGCACAAACAAATCGCCAGGGCGACATATTTTCCAGCTTTATACCGCAGTGCGACATGTGCGCAGTGCACATTAGTTATGAAATAAGACATGCAACCATAATACAGTCCCAGTGCTTAAGGCTGCATGTTTTATTTAAACTTTACTTTTGAAGCGAGTTTGTAGGTACTGGTTGGTTGAACATTGAACTAAGTAGATATTTCTCGAATAATTCGAGAAAATTCAGATTTATTTTAATTTTAACATATTAATTCTGACTTTCTGACCGTTTGTCTGTTGATCTGTTTTACATAATATAGTATCTCTCAACCCATAGCAAAAACCTATGGCATGGAGTTTTCCTAGTCTGTGATTTCATTCCCGATTACGGTTTTCATGTTTGGTGGCATCTAGACTGTCTGTATGTCTGTCCGTTTGCCCGCCTATGTGTCTGTCAAAATAGAATATTTCACCATACAAAGCTAAAATCTTGGGCATCTGTGTTTTATCGTATCAGACTTCATTTTAGTGGCATATAAACTGTTTTCGATCAGTCTTACATAATTAAATTTCGACCACAAGTTATTATATCCCAGAATACAGGAGTTTTCGCACCAAATATACTTTTTTACCGCCCCAAATAGGTAAAATAGCCCCAAATTTCAGGTAGTCAGTCAGCCAGCAACGATTCGGTTCCTAATAACGGATGTACTAATAGCTAAATTATAATTACTTAGTCAAGCTGGAAATCCCATTATTGCTAATTAAAGTTGTGTGGTTTAGCGGTTCACATTACTTATCAAAGGTCAAGCAGATTATTGTATTGGAAACCGATTGCTTATTTCAGTTGTTTTCATCCAAACCCAGTAGCTAATACACGGATTACGTATTACACACGTGCTGTCAAATAAGTCACTGCAAACAAGTATTGTACTTTCTGTTTTGGTCGGCCTCCACCATACGAGTTTCGAATTATGTTTTTTTTTGAGAAGCCGTTCTGTAGTGCAGATGATCGTTGGATCCACTAATATGACATGCAACCATAAGACAGCTCCATTGCTTATGGCTGCATGTTTTATTTAAACTTCATCTCATACACGAGTCTACATGCAATGGGTGGTATATCTAAATAGATTGAGGCACTTGAATTAAGGTTGAAATATGATATACAGCCGTATAACAGTGTAATTAGACTTAAAATAAACAGAATATTATTTAAAATAAGACATGCAACGCAATGCATTGAAATTTCCAGTGCTTATTTCAAGTTCCATGCACATTTTATTAAACTATATTCCAGTCTAGAGTTTGTAATGTAGTTCGTGGGGGCTGGTTTATCTAAATAGATATTATTCTCAGAAAAGTTCGAATAATTTCGATTTTATTAAAGTTTTCATTTTGCTATTGGAATAACTAGGAATATTGATGTAATTAATATCCAATTTAATTTGTATCACTAATTAATTGCAGTTATTACAACAAAGTTTCGGTAAACAATCATAAACTTAGCATATAATGGTTGCTATAAAGCTAGAGTTCAGATTTTATTTACGGTATCAATTTTCATGTTTGGCAGCATTTGTAAAGTTTTATGTCTGTCCGTTTGTCAGTCGATCTGTCTGTCAAAATACAATATGACACCCTACAAAGCTAAAATCCTGGGAAATTCTGCTTTCTTGGATTCTGACTTAATTTACGGTAGCAGTTTTCATGTTTGGAAGCATTTTTACAGTTTGTATACCTCTGTCTGTTTGTCAGTCGATCTGTCTGTCAAAATACAATATGACACCCTACAAATCTTAAATCTTGGGAATGTATGTTTTTTCGGATTCTGACTTCAATTACGGTATCAGTTTTCATATTTGGCAGCGTTTGTAAACTTTGTATGTCTGTCCGTTTGTCAGTCGTTCTGTCTGTCATAAATACAATATGACCTCCTACAAATGCTAAAATCTTGAGAATGTCTATTTTCTTGGACTCTGACATCATTTATGGTATCATTTTTCATGTTTGGCAGCATTTTTACAGTTTTATGTCGTCCGTTTGTCAGTCGATCTGTCTGTCAAAATACAATATGACACCCTATAAAGCTTAAATCTTGGAAATGTCTGTTTTTTGGACTCTGACTTAATTTACGGTATCAGTTTTCATGTTTGGCAGCATTTTTACAGTTTTATGTCGTCCGTTTGTCAGTCGATCTGTCTGTCAAAATACAATATGACACCCTATAAAGCTTAAATCTTGGAAATGTCTGTTTTTTGGACTCTAACATCATTTACGGTATCAGTTTTCATGTTTGGCAGCATTTTTACAGTTTTATGTCGTCCGTTTGTCAGTCGATCTGTCTGTCAAAATACAATATGACACCCTATAAAGCTTAAATCTTGGAAATGTCTGTTTTTTGAACTCTGACTTCATTTACGGTATCAGTTTTCATGTTTGGCAGCATTTGTAAAGTTTGTATGTCTGTCCGTTTGTCAGTTGATCTATTAGTCCGGTGGTTTCAGAGATGTATTCTAAAGCTTTGAACTTTGGGCCATGTGCCCTTTCTACTACAACCGTCTCATTTGTCGATCTTGTGTCTCTCTGTACTAATATTTAGTGTGAAGTTTGTGCTATCTAGCCAGACAACCTGTGGTTAGTGAGAACTAAGAATGCGGCGCCTGTCCTTTCTCAAAATTAACTATGGATTATATAAAACATGCAGCCATAAAACCAATTCATTGCAGTTATTAATTAAACAGACTCTTTGATAAAATTAGTAACTAAAAATTATTGTACTTTCATTTCTTTTATATTTTCAATTGATTAAATCATTTAAATAATTCAACTAACTAACTAATTTAACCATTTATAATATTGTATTTATTAATTGACCAAAATATGACATAAGAAAAAACATAATAATTATTATTATAATATAACATGCAACCATAAGAGAGCTCCATTGCTTAAGGCTGCATGTTTTATTTAAACTTTATCTCAGACGTAAGTTTAAATGTAATAACGGCTGGTTTATCTAAATAGATTGAGACACTTGAATTAAGGTTGAAATATGATATCTAACCGTATAACCGTATAATAAGACTTAAAATAAACCTAATATCAGTTAAAATAATGCATGCAAACGTATTGGAAGTTCCAGTGCTTATGGCTGCACGTTTTATTTAAACTGTATTCCAGAAAAGAGTTGTATTGTAGTGGGGGCTGGTTTATCTAAATAGATAATTCTTAGAAAAGTTCGAGTAATTCCGAGTTTTTTAAAGTTTTCATTACTTGATATTGGAATAATTAGGAATATTGATGTAATTCATATCCAATTTAATTTGTATCACTAATTAATTGCAGTTATTACAACAAAGTTACGGTAAACAATTATAAAATTAGCTAATAGCAGAGGTGTTTAAGAGATTATTTACTAAGTTAGTGATAGTTAGTTATAGAAGTATAAGTACGTTCGTCCTATAGGCCGCAAATCTGCAATAAGGTACTTTACTGCGCTACGAGTAAAACACCAGAACGCTGAAAAGTTCGCATAATATTGTTGCAAATGTACCAATTGTTGATATCGCACGTAAACCTTTTAGAGTTTATTTAGGGCAGCAGTAGAGACAGCCTTCTTAGATGGGAGTCCATGCTGGTCTCTGACTGACTGCAGAGTATACAAAACTTCTGGATGGCACATTCACAATAATGCTACGCCGGGGTCATTGTGTCAAGAAGAACGAACACATCTCCATAACCAGACTGTGAACAACATCGGAAGTGTTTCATTAGTCTCCGAAAGCTTTTACTTGAACTGAGCTGCCACCGCCTTGTAGGACATTGCTTTCACAGTGTGGACCAGCCTGTGCATAATCTCGTGCTTTGGCGGCCTCATGGAACGACTATGTATGGTGGTAAGCCCATGACTTTCTTGAGACGCATTTTAAAGAACACTGGACTTGAAGATGCGGATGATCTAGCAAATGTCATGGGTGATAGGAAGTTGAGGTGGAGCAATTTTATCGACAAGCCGACACATCTTTCTTAATATATTTGATATAATTAATGCAGCCGCAATGCAACATGCCGATAGTAGTAGTAGTAGTTATAGATGTTTGTTGATACCAATAGAAAGATAGAAGAAATATTGGGTATAAAAGTTTCATCAATTATTATCTGATTGTAGCAATTAATCTATATTTGTACCGACATTTGCAGGGGCTCATATCCATATACAATATATTAGACCAGACAGCTAAAATCTTCCATATGTAGTTTTTTTCATCACTGATTTCATTTCCCATATCAGTTTTCAAGTTTGGCGGCATTTGTACAGTTTGTATGTCTGTTGGTTTGTCAAAATACAATATGACACCATACAAAGCTAAAATCACGGTAATGACTGTTTTCTTCGACTCAGACTTCATTTACGGTATCAGTTTTGATGTTTGGCAGCATTTGTAAAGTTTGTATGTCTGTCCGTTTGTCAGTCGATCTGTCTATCAAAATACAATGTGACACCCTACAAATGCTAAAATCCTGGGAATGTCTGTTTTCTTGCACTCGGACTTCATTTACCGTATCAGTTTTCATGTTTGGCAGCATTTGTACAGTTTGTATGTCTGTCAGTTTGTCAGTCGATCTGTCTGTCAAAATACAATATGACACCCTACAAATGCTAAAATCCTGAGAATGTCTGTTTTCTTGGACTCTGACTTCATTTACCGTATCAGTTTTCATGTTTGGCAGCATTGTACAGTTTATTATGACTGTCCGTTTGTCAGTCAATCTGTCTGTCAAAATACAATATCACACCATACAAAGCTAAAATCCCGGGAATGTCTGTTTTCTTGGACTCTGACGTCATTTACTGTATCAGTTTCATGTTTGGCAGCAATTGAACAGTTTATTATGTCTGTCCGTTTGTCAGTCAATATGTCTGTCAAAATACAATATCACACCATACAAAGCTAAAATATCGGGAATGTCTGTTTTCTTGGACTCTGAATTCATTTACTGTATCAGTTGTCATGTTTGACAGTATTGTACAGTTTGTATGTCTGTCCGTTTGTCAGTCAATCTGTCTGTCAAAATACAATATGACACCATACAAAGCTAACATCCCGGGAATGTCTGTTTTCTTGGACTCTGACTTCATTTAGTGTATCAGATTTCATGTTTGGCAGCAATTGAACAGTTTGTTTGTCTGTCCGTTTATCAGTCGATCTGTCTGTCAAAATATAATATGACACCCTGCAAATTTTAAAATCCTGTGAATGTCTGTTTTCTTGGACTCTGACTTCACTTACGGTATCAGTTTCCATGTTTGGCAGCAATTTTACAGTTTGTAAGTCTGTCAGTTTGTCTGTCAATCTGTCTGTCAAAATACAATATGGCACCACACAAAGCTAACATCCCGGGAATGTCTGTTTTCTTGGACTCTGACGTCATTTACTGTATCAGTTTCATGTTTGGCAGCAATTGAACAGTTTATTATGTCTGTCCGTTTGTCAGTCAATATGTCTGTCAAAATACAATATCACACCATACAAAGCTAAAATATCGGGAATGACTGTTTTCTTGGACTCTGAATTCATTTACTGTATCAGTTGTCATGTTTGACAGTATTGTACAGTTTGTATGTCTGTCCGTTTGTCAGTCAATCTGTCTGTCAAAATACAATATGACACCATACAAAGCTAACATCCCGGGAATGTCTGTTTTCTTGGACTCTGACTTCATTTAGTGTATCAGATTTCATGTTTGGCAGCAATTGAACAGTTTGTTTGTCTGTCCGTTTATCAGTCGATCTGTCTGTCAAAATATAATATGACACCCTGCAAATTTTAAAATCCTGTGAATGTCTGTTTTCTTGGACTCTGACTTCACTTACGGTATCAGTTTCCATGTTTGGCAGCAATTTTACAGTTTGTAAGTCTGTCAGTTTGTCTGTCAATCTGTCTGTCAAAATACAATATGGCACCATACAAAGCTAACATCCCGGGAATGTCTGTTTTCTTGGACTCTGACTTCATTTAGTGTATCAGATTTCATGTTTGGCAGCAATTGAACAGTTTGTTTGTCTGTCCGTTTATCAGTCGATCTGCCTGTCAAAATACAATATGACACCCTGCAAATTCTAAAATCCTGTGAATGTCTGTTTTGTTGGACTCTGACTTCATTTACGGTATCAGTTTTGATGTTTGGCAGCATTTGTAAAGTTTGTATGTCTGTCCGTTTGTCAGTCGATCTGTCTGTCAAAATACAATATGACATCATACAAAGCTAAAATCCCGGGAATGTCTGTTTTCTTGGACTCGGACTTCATTTACGGTATTAGTTTTCATGTTTGGCTGCATTTGTTCAGTTTGTATACGTCTGTCCGTTTGTCAGTCGATCTGTCTGTCAAAATACAATATGACAACCTGCAAATGCTAAAATCCTGGGAATGTCTGTTTTCTTGGACCCTGACTTCATGTACGGTATCAGTTTCATGTTTGGCAGCATTTTTACAGTTTGTTTGTCTGTCCGTTTGTCAGTCGATCTGTCTGTCAAAATACAATATGACATCATACAAAGCTAAAATCCCGGGAATGTCTGTTTCCTTGGACTCGGACTTCATTTACGGTATTAGTTTTCATGTTTGGCTGGATTTGTTCAGTTTGTATACGTCTGTCCGTTTGTCAGTCGATCTGTCTGTCAAAATACAATATGACAACCTGCAAATGCTAAAATCCTGAGAATGTCTGTTTTCTTGGACTTTGACTTCATTTACCGTATCACATTTGCGGCATCAGTTTTCATGTTTGGCAGCATTTGTAAAGTTTGTATGTCTGTCCGTTTGTCAGTCGATCTATTAGTCCGGTAGTTTCAGAGATGTATTCTAAAGCTTTGAACTTTGGGACATGTGCCCTTTCTACTGCAACCGTCCCATTTATCTATCTTTTGTCTCTCTGTACCAATATTTAGTGTGAAGTTTGTGCTATCTAGCCAGACAACCTGTGGTTAGTGAGAACTAAGAATGCGGCGCCTGTCCTTTCTCAAAATTAACTATAGATTATATAAAACATGCAGCCATAAAACCAATTCATAGCAGTTATTAATTAAACAGACTCTTTGATGAAATTAGTAACTAAAAATTGTACAAGTCCCTAAAAGGTGCCACCCTGCTCCATAGCGCGGGAAATTCAAATGATTGAAAGACATGCAATTTGTACTGGAAAGGGTGGCAGATCAGATCTGCCACCTATATTTTGGCGGTAAATTCAAATCTGTTTTAACATTGAATATATGAATAGAGTAACCCAGGTAGCAAATATAGTTAACTGAACGTACCATGGATTAAATGCACGTTCAATTTTCGTTATAGTTAGTGAATGAATAGAAAATTGTGAATGTAGTAAAGGTTCACTTTGCGTAATTTGTATTACCGTCATGCTAATAACTAAAAATGGACGTTGAATAACCGTTTGTTAATTGTTGAATAACCGAATTACCGTTTGCACTGAACATGCAATACCGTGATTTGCTTGTACATGAGAAATTATATCGCACTGACTGCCAAATGTGTCACTACGAAGTCCACATTGTACTAGTACTATTCCCTGTTTCGGTTTAAGTTCCGCATTTAGGATTACACGTTCGTGGGGCCTTCGCGCAGCACGAGGCCCAGTTATGAGATACAAATTAAAATTGTGCGACTGTATCACAAAATCAGGTTATGAGAGATTAACCAACACCACCAATTAATCAAAGAAAGGGGGACAGTACGTGTTCACCCCTTTTAATCTGCACCCCCCCCCCCCCCTCCCTTCCCACCCACCAATACATAACCGCGACATCTACCACCCACGGAAGGGTAGCACGAACTTATTTCCAAACGCACGTTCAATATGCAAAGCCAGTTGGTTTATAGGAATATAATCAATGCAGTACTCGTCTTCATTATAAGCCTCATTGCGTTCGACCTGTTTTGTATTAAAATATATTTATTAAACGCAGGCTGACGCTCTTTATAATAATAATACCTAGGGATGTCAGCTTCCAGACTTTCAATCTTTACTGCCGCGCAAACCCCGCAGAGGAAGTTTTGGTTTGAGAGATCAAGCCCATCGGCAATTGGTGTTTCAATTTCGGTCCAGGAACTCTGACAATGGGAGCATTCAATCTTAGCTGTGGTCCATTCCCGTGGTTTCGGCTTCCTTTTCTTCGTCCCAATGACAGATTCTTCTGAAGACGTTCGATTCGCTTTCAGTTTATTGTTGGCGTTTGTGTTTTGAAGTTGTATTCGAGTGGACAGTCGCGCCGGTTTCGAGGTAACCATACCGATCTGTGATAAGCGTTGGTTTTGTTGAGTGTCGGTATTCATCTTCTCTCACCTCTTCAATGTCAGATGTTGCAAATACTGATAACACGAATAACGGTATATATTTCAATACTTGTCAATAGTAATATATATAATTTAGATAACTATTTTATATCTGTACTGTTGAGCAAACTCTACATAAATTTCAACCTGTGTATCGCCGGTAGGGCTGTTGCTGTGCAAGTGCTAGTTGCCACCGGTCAGCCGGTACCGGTAGTAGGGTGGTACCATGGCCTACTACACACAGGCCATGAAGGACTTTGCTGTGAAATTAGCGTAGGCTGACTGGTGACTGATGAATTATCAAATATTATATTTTCCATGAATGCAGGGTCCATATTTAAAAGAAGATGACTAGATTTTCGTAAAGAATTTAATTGAAACAGTATTTAATAATAAATAAATTAATTATCACTCGAGTTCCTGCAGCTTTTATTCGTGGCAGGAATGTTTGAACGCGAATAAGTCGGTCAATCATGGATGAAATGGAACCAAACTTGGTACACTTGTAGTCTTAAAAAAATTTAGAAATTCTACACACAGACAGACTTCTACAGTTCCCCGGTCTGCCGCTAGGGGGCGAATTAACAGAAACGTAAAAATAGCTGTAATTATAGAACCAACGATCAGATTCATCTGAAATTTAGTAGTAGTTACCTAAGAGCATTGCTTAATTAGAAATTCTACAGAGACTTTTACAGTTCCTGTCTGCCGCTAGTGGGGAATTGTTAGAGCTCCAGTTCAACGTGCTTAGCACGGTTTAATAAACAATCAATTAATTATTTTATTAAATACAGTAATTATAACAGTAAAATGCAATGTATTCTATTTTTTAGTGAAATCAAGAGATAGGAGGGGGGTGGGACTGGACGCAACTCCCATCTTGGCGAATTAATATCCCGCCTCAATATTAATTTCTAAATTTTGGGAAAGGAACAGGTTACAGTGGCACGTTATTTTAACCAAAACAATAAAGTAAACACAATAGAACAGGTTACAGTTTTGTTTTTGAGAGTAATCAGCTGTTGTTATTTGCGTCCAATTTCCCCTGGAGAGGGATGAATTTTTATTGCGTCCAGTTCCCCCCCCCCCCCCCCCCCCCTATCTTGAAATCAAATACCAAAAATATATTTATTATATGAACAATCTATTTGGAAATTGTAAGTTCGGCCTATCTCTTTACCATAAGCTCAGTATCTTTATCTGGTGTGTTTTTATTATTTTACCAATTATTTAATATGTTTGATAGAATTGAACAACACCGCCCAACACAACCAACTCTCTATCCGCCTCGAGCATCGAGAATACGAGAAACTCGATCGAAATACCTGCTTATCCCAGTAGTATCCGTCCGTACTAGTCACCGGACCGCTGCGGTTTACTCCCGTAGAACAGTAGAATTCCCGCAGGTTCCGACCCAATTCGACAACGAATTCGCTTCACACTTTCGCGTCACAGAGAACGTAATCCAGTGCGATAACGTCTGCCCAACGTTCAACCATTTCCCCCAGGCGATCCCAGGATCTGGGCCGCCGCTAAACCCAGATCGCAATCCTCGTCGATTCGTCCAGTCGTCGACGTAAGTCAGTAAGTGGGACTCTTCCCACCGCACTCCACGGTGGGTGACCGGAGTGAGGCATGATGAACTTGGCAGTGGCCCGCATTACGATCTGACCGACCGCCGTATTCCCAGTGTCTGAGTGTAGTAAATACCCAAATAGAATCGTACTGACAAACAAGCAATTCCGTAGTATTCCCCCGTTAATCACCTCTTGAAGCAACTTGGCTGCTCGGGTCCAGATACATCGGACTGTCGGGAGCGTTTCAGACATCAGACAGTAATGGAGCGGCATTTGCGAATATTTCCAATGGTTTTATAATAAATAAGGGGATTCAACAGTTCAATGCTAAAACAAATGGATTATTCCTAACCCCACCCCAATACAGCAATATACCTAACAGTATATAGCTTAGGTACCACAGTCTGACTAGCTTTAAATATTAGAGTATGAAAATTATTATAGGACCCTCATGGAAACGAGGTATATAGGCCTACCTCATGAGGCTATCCTTACACCAGAACCTTTTATTTAAGTAAATAAACATTTTATAAGTTGACTATCTACATAAATCAGTATTGGTGCTCCTAAATATCTAGTGTTATTACTTGTACTGTAGGCCTAATATCGTAACGTAATCTTTATAAATGTATTATTGTGAATTTTAAAAGGTTTAATTATGTGTAAAAAACAATCAATCAATCAAACCATAATCAGCACAGTCAGCCTACGCATGGGTGGTACCTACGGTGCGCACTACAACGGCAGTACATCAATACGGTGTACCGTGCCAATGACTGAATGATTAGCGGTAACTACTGAACTATCTAAACTATTATATTATTATTACCGGTACTAGGCTAATTAGGCCTAAACTATAATCACCGCAACCGCAAGGGTTTCCGGGGCCATGTTTAGATTACATGATATGGCATGTCTGCAGTGTATGGTACCGGCTGACCTGTATTGCAGTAGTGACTGATTGCAGAATTCTCGATTCAGGAATTGAGTACAGCCTGACAGTACCGGTACAAATGGTACATGCAGATTGGCAGACAGCCCCTATGTTTTGCAAAATTTGTCAGAAAACCAGCTGATTTATCCTACAGTAATAATAATTTAACGCATGTTAATTTTGGATAAATAAATATATTATAACTACAATAACAGTTACACTGATGCTGCACGAAGGCCCCACGCAAATTCTACTTGGAAAATTTTCAAACTTTTGCCAAACAACATGTGTACCAAGTTTGGATAGATTTCATCAAGGATTGGCCGAGTTATTAACGTTTAAAATAAAATACTGAAAAAAAACGCGACAGAACGACAGAACGACAGAACGACAGAACGACAGGTTGATTAATGGTACCACTACGCTAAGGCTCTCTCACTTCGTGGCTCGCCCCACAGTTTCTGAGTTAGTAGCGCATTGTATTTTGTCACGAGTTACTAAGAATAATAATGTTCATTCATAATAATATTTTATCATATTATATGTCATAGACAAATATAGCAGTATAGGCAGAGGCATTATACACATTGCTATTATAGTAGGCCGCCTACCTGCGATATATTTTACTATCAATTCCCTGCTGTACAGCTGTATATATTTCTTATGAAATTACACTACACAATATTTCTTAGTAGACCTAAATAAGATAATATGTCTGTAGGCCTATTGCACATGCAGTAGCAGTAGCTACTACACTACAGTAAGAAGTTTACAGTATGAAGTCTACTGCTCTAGCTCCTTGACCTTTTAGTACGTACCTTTAGTTGTTCACGTGGTGCTCGAAGTCCCGGACTAGTTAACCAGTCAGCTTAGTTGTTCACGTGGTGCTCGAACCCCCAGACTAGTTAACCAGTCAGCTTAGTTGTTCACGTGGTGCTCGAAGTCCCGGACTAGTTAACCAGTCAGCTTAGTTGTTCACGTGGTGCTCGAATCCCCAGACTAGTTAACCAGTCAGCTTAGTTGTTCACGTGGTGCTCGAACCCCCAGACTAGTTAACCAGTCAGCTTAGTTGTTCACGTGGTGCTCGAAGTCCCGGAGTAGTTAACCAGTCAGCTTAGTTGTTCACGTGGTGCTCGAACCCCCAGACTAGTTAACCAGTCAGCTTAGTTGTTCACGTGGTGCTCGAAGTCCCGGACTAGTTAACCAGTCAGCTTAGTTGTTCACGTGCTGCTCGAAGTCCCAGACTAGTTAACCAGTCTGCTTAGTTGTTCACGTGCTGCTCGAAGCCCCAGACTAGATAACCAATCAGCTTAGTTGTTCACGTGCTGCTCGAAGTCCCAGACTAGTTAACCAGTCAGCTTAGTTGTTCACGTGCTGCTCGAAGCCCCAGACTAGTTAACCAGTCAGCTTAGTTGTTCACGTGCTGCTCGAAGTCCCAGACTAGTTAACCAGTCAGCTTAGTTGTTCACGTGCTGCTCGAAGCCCCAGACTAGTTAACGTGCTGGTTTATTTATTCACGTGCTGCTGGAAGTCCCAGAAATAGATAAAACAACAACAATAACGGATGAGTGAGTTAAACCGATAAGAAATAATTTATTCTGATTCAATGAATTACATTAGTCATACTCTATTCATATATTCAATGTTAAAACAGATTTGAATTTACCGCCAAAATATAGGTGGCAGATCTGATCTGCCACCAAGGTGTACTAAATAACTTAGTACATAATTTTAGTAATAATAAATTTAGTACACCTTGTCTGCCACCCTTTCCAGTACAAATTACATGTCTTACAATCATTTGAATTTCCCGCGCTATGGAGCTGGGTGGCACCTTTTAGGGACTTGTAAAAATTGTAGTGTATTGAGGAGCGAGTAGTCAGGCTGTCAGGCTTAGGACGGTACCGGTAGATCGGGAGAACAGTATATGTATGTATCTGTACCGGTAGGAGAGAATCCGTGATTATATTATACCGCTGTTAATACTGTTATATATGTTCAATGTATCATATCTGATTCGGGATCAATATATTATAATCCGAATAAAGGCTGTAGAAATTTCGCATTGTTGTGTCCCTAGGCAAGACACTTTAGACATTAGTGCCTACGCCAACCCAGCGGTATAATGGGAACCTAGCTTTGCTGGGGTAATGATAATAAAAGCGCTTTGAGTATGCTGAGCGTAGAAAAGCGCTATATAAATAACCAATATTATTATTATTATTATATTATATTGGCGACGAAATGGGCGAAGCTCAAGCCGGAGGCACCGGTTATCACGGTTTAGGAATTGGTAAATTTACTGCCACTGACCCTTTGAATTCGGGTAAAGAGTTCACGAAATGGTTACGATCGCTGGAACGAGCGATGAGGTTAGCGAGATTTGTGGATCCTGAAACTAAACTCGATGCATTATTCTACGAATCGGGTCGATCATTGAAAGATATAGCGGAGCACCTACCTAACCTGCCTGCAATAGAACCGCCACGAAACGCGTACCAAGAAGTGACGGACAAGCTTACTGAATACTTCACTCCGCGCAGAAACGTATCGCACGCTACAATGCTGTTCATCGATTGTTCGCAGTTCGAAGATCAGAGCACAGTCGATTATGTGGTTAAACTTCGCGAGTTAGCTGTAGACTGTGAGTTTGGCGACTTACCAGCAGTTAATCGCCGCTTGAAAGAGCAAGTTCTGTCAAAAGGAACAAATATGCGGCTGAAAGCCAAGGCAATTGAACAGGACTGGACAATCGACGAGATTGTAAGACATGCAAAGATTATGGAAGACTCTAAACTTCAATTGGCCGACATGAGCGAAACTACACGACTACTGCAGAAAGTCAAACTCGAGGAAACCGATAAGGCCAAGGAAGCCAAAAAGATCCAGCACCGATATTCTCACCTGAATATGAAAACCCGATTCGGAAATACAAGACCTGGAATATCTCAACAAAGTTCCGGTTCACAACAGAATCCACACAATGAGAGGAGTCAAGTTGACAACAATTATCGATACTCACACCAAACCAATCAGGCACCACAAACCGAATGATGCCTTGGGTGTAATAAACAACACAGAGGGCGCTATTGTCCAGCCCATAACAGTAGCTGTTTTATATGCGGACACACGGGCCATTGGCGGACACGATGTCCGCAAATTAACCCACAAAATGCGTCCCTTTCAAGCTAGAGGAGGCAGATCTAATTATCGCCAGCAGTTTCATATGAACAGACCCATGGGTGGGCCACACTACAGCAAAAGAATAGATGGAGAAGATCTGGAAGAACAGGTTTTTGATGAAACTGGTACCGGTACCGGTGATCATTACTGCTCCTGTGTTGATGATTCCTACAAAGAGGACCCCCAGTTTCCAGACGAGGATCCAGATTATTTCGGTGAATGGTGCCACAAAGTTATTGGCGACCCCTTCGAGGATGTTAGCTTACAACTGAAAATTAATGGAACTCTGATATGGGTTGAAATAGACTCATGCTGCTCTGTAACGATGATGGATGCATTCACGTTTAATAATCTCTGGCCCAACGCCCCACGATTGCATCCTCCCTTACGACCAGCATTTACTTATTGTAATCATAAAATTCCTATAGAAGGTTGGTTTATGGCGGAAATATCAACCAAAAATGCATCTATACAAGACCGTATAATGGTTGTATCTGGTAAAAGTTCTTCAAAACCGCTAATTTCGGGAAAAACTGCACTTAACTTGGGTATTCTGGCTGTTGCCAGGAAGAATCATTGTTTTAGTAACAGCCCTGACTCTTTTGGAAACTTTTACAATTTCAATGATATCGCCAATGAATTAGTGTTTAAGAAAATAGATGCAGAGAAATCAACTAACAATGCTGATAAGAATATGTTACCAATGAACATTGTACATTGTAATGAAATATTCAGATCCACCATTGGCAAGTATCTTCATGGTCAAGTTGAATTAATGATAGACACGACGGTCAAACCCATTACCCAAACTCCACGGAAGATCCCATTCTGTTACCAGGAACGCCTAGAGCAACATTTGGACAAACTGCTAAAAGAGGACATCATCGAACACGCCCCAACTAACATCCCAACGACATGGGTATCCAATATTGTATGTGCTCCCAAACCGAAGGATTCAGACCCAAATGCCCTGAGATTTTGTCTGGACTGTCGAGCGGCTAATACAGCTATATACCGTAACAAGAATGATCTGCCCACATTCGATGATATACTGTTTGCTGTTACAGGCAGCACAGTTTTCAGTCATCTAGACCTCAATAATGGATACCATCAACTAGAACTGTCTGCAGAAAATAGACCTATCACTACCTTTTATACACACCTCGGAAACATGAGATATAAACGCCTCCCATTTGGTATAATATCTGCCCAGTATGAGTTCGATTGGGTGATAAGGCGAACTATCTCTGGAATTACAGGGGCGAGGAATATCTCCGACGACATAATTGTCTTTGGGAAAACCGCCCACGATCACGATATAGCTCTGCAGCTAGTATTGGAAGCATTACTAAGCGCTGGGCTTACACTGAAACGGGAGAAATGCGAATTCAGAGTCTCTAAAACCAAGTTCTTTGGGATTATCTTGAGCAAGGACGGCATATCACCTAATCCCAGTAAAGTACAAGCCATAAAGGATATGCGACCACCCACATGCAAAGAAGATGTGAGATCTCTCTTAGCCATGGTAGGAGCATCCCGTATGTTTATTCCAAATTTCGCCATCCTCACTGCTCCACTGAGAGAATTGACCAAAGATGACGTGCCCTTCATCTGGAACAATGATCTAATGGAATGTTTTGAAGCGATTCGCCATTGCTTATCAGAACATTGTCTTTTGGGCCATTTTGACCCACAATCTCAAACGGAGCTTCATGTGGACTTTCACAAAACTGGAATCGGTGCCATTTTGGTTCAACTCGACAACAAAACTGGAGAATGGATTCCAAAAATGTATGCCAGTAGATCTACCACAGGCCCAGAATCTAGATATAGTCAAATTGAGGGAGAATGTTTAGCTGTAAGGTGGGGATCAGACCGGTTTCGACTATTTCTATTGGGTAACCCATATACCATTATAACCGATCACAAACCTCTCGAGATAATGTTATCCAAGAAACACCCTCTAAAGAGTCTTCCTCTAAGAATAGAGAGATGGATCATGTATCTCCAAGAGTTCGACTACGAATTAAGGTTGAAATATGATATGCAGCCGTATAACCGTATAATAAGACTTAAAATAAACCTAATATCAGTTAAAATAATGCATGCAACCGTATTGGAAGTTCCAGTGCTTATGGCTGCACGTTATATTTAAACTGTATTCCAGAAAAGAGTTGTAATTTAGTGTGGGCTGGTTTATCTAAACAGATAATTCTCAGAAAAGTTCGAGTAATTCCGATTATTTGAAAGTTTTCATTACTTGATATTGGAATAAATAGAAATATTGATGTAATTCATATCCAATTTAATTTGTATCACTAATTAATTGCAGTTAATACATCAAAGTTACGGTAAACAATCATAAAATTAGCATATAATGGTTGCTATGAAGCTATGCAGAAGAATCCAGACGTGTTTAAGAGATTATTTACTAAGTTAGTGATAGTTAGTTATAGAAGTATAAGTACGTTCGTCCTATAGGCCGCAAATCTGCAATAAGGTACTTTACTGCGTTAACAGTAAAACACTAGAACGCTGAAAAGTTCGCATAATATTGTTGCAAATGTACCAATTGTTGATATCGCACGTAAACCTTTTAGAGTTTATTTACGGCAGCAGTAGAGACAGCCTTCTTAGATGGGAGTCCATGCTGGTCTCTCACTTCAGAGTATACAAAAGTAGTAGGGTCTTGGTCCTCTCTGCGACAGTTAGACCACACTGACACCCATTGGGTGTCATATGACACCCAATTATCACCCTATGGGTGTCATTGGGTGTCGTTGGCGCCAGACTGTCTGGGTGACACCTCCCAATTAGGCTAATTAGACCCTAATTGACAGGTGTCATCAATTAATTAGTACAATTAAACCCTAACAGGTGTCATATGACTCCTAATTAGGGTTTAATTGATTATCCTAATTAATCAGACTGATTAGCGCCCTGACACACAATGGGTCATCAGTGTTGTCTAACTGTCGCAGAGAGGAGCAAGAGGGTGTCATAAGTGACACCGCAGCTCTTTTATTTATTAATACTTATTTATTTGTACCTAATTTTAATTAATTATTTGTATTCTATTTTACTTTATTTATTCATTTGTACTTTATTTTAAATTAATTAATTATTTGTATTCTATTTTACTTTATTTATTCATTTGTACTTTATTTTAAATTAATTAATTATTTGTATTCTATTTTACTTTATTTATTCATTGGTACTTTATTTTAAATTAATTAATTGTATTACTTTTACTTTATACATTGATTTCTATTTTTAGATTAATTAGTTTTATTTTACCAACGAGATCACTATGACATAATGTCTATATTTATCGTTATAATGGCTATGGTATACGGCTCCCTACTGGCAACTATCAACTACGTTCATCGGCGGGGAGCCCTCCTCTGCCATCATTATTCATTAAGTTGCACAACATGCATTGGATCTACACGTATACCCCCAAGGCAAATATAAATGAGCGGTCCCGTCTGTTAGCAGCCCCCTCGATGACTCACTAATAATCCCAACGCAGCTTTGACTACAGCAAATCCGTATACCGCTCAAGGCTATTGCTCTAGCGGCCCTCCTTTGTTCTCACTATAGCCGGCATCACTCGGGTCCTTTCCTATATCCAGGCAGCCCGTATCATAACAATGAAGCGCCTCTAATTACGCATTCCTCTCTACTAATCCCTTTCCTTTGCACCAGACCTGCTTCTGTTATATAGTCAACTCAACATAATTAGTCAAGATGCCTACAGGAGTTTTCTAATAGATTCATCAACACGAGAAGTTGCCCTGGTTACCGCTTATGCATGAACAACCAATCAGCGGGCTTCATTTCTACTGCTGCGTTCTGATTGGCTCATTTAAGAGACAAGGGCCTCCCTTACTAACCGAATTGCTATTTAATACATCCCCGCCAATTTATTAGATCATTATTTCAATTGCAAGTTACGATTAACATCATTTACCATTATTTTGTTTTTGAATTTAATATTATTTATTAAGAATATTTATTTGTTATCATCAGTCAACAACCCACTTATATAGTTGTATTATTGTCATTTCGCCGCGTTATCGCTCATCGTCGACAACAAACTTTCCGTGTATCCGTCGCGTAATATTCTTCCGATACCATTCCGTTCTATCGCTGTATCGGTAAATAAATTCTCTCGTCGTCCACATCAACCAACTTCCTCATCGCCACCGAACTTCCAAACTTCTTCTTTCCGTGAATATTAACTGCCACCGTAAGTCAAATCTACCTTCCACCATCTGACGATACTATCGATGCCGATAGCAAACAATTCACATTTAGGCCTAATGTCTACCGATACAACAGTATTGCAGTAGGCTCATTATTAATTACTGTCAGACTGTGGTGGTAGCGATAGCCTAAACCGTGATCGAGGCATTCGATCAATAGGCCTACAGCTGTTTATCTGCTTACAGTATTTTTATCTTTTTACAAATAATCAACTTATTTTTCTAGTGTAATTTCGCCGCGTTAACGCTCATTGTCAACATCGAACTTTCCGCTTAGCCGTCGCGTAATATTCCAATATTTCTAATTTCCGATACCATTCCGTTCTATCGGTTAATAAACTCTCTCGTCGTCCACGTCAACCAACTTCCTCACGAGCTTCCAAACTTCATCTTTCCGTGAATATTTACTAACACCGTAAGTAAAATCTGCCTTCCACCATCTGACTGTACTATCGATGCCAGTAGCAAACAATTTACATTTATTATCTACCGGTACAACAGTATTGCAGTAGACTCATTATTAATTACTGTCAGAATGCGGTGGTACCGATAGCCTAAACCGTGAACGAAGCATTCGATCAATAGGTCTACATTACCTATCTGCTTGTCTACCCAACTACCGCTACCGGATCATTCGAGTTAGCCTACTGCCACTATAGTAGCGATATAGACCCTACTGAACAACAATGAATACTGCAGTTTTCACTATATAACATACTGACTAACTGAGTTCTCACACAGCGATTAGCTAGGCCTATTGTTGATTTGTATTGGTTAACGCTACCGCTACGTCTGACTTCTAGCAGACTTTTCACTAGCACTATTGCACTGACTGACTGTTGACTGCTGTTTATAGACCCTCTTTCCACGAATAATAACTGCCATCGCTATTATGTCTTGGTTATCGCCACTATCTAACCGCTGGTACACTAACACTACCACACTAGACACTACCGACCGTCTGCTTTATGTTTCACTGACTGATTGTTACAATACAGCAATAGGCCTAACTGTACAAACACAGTATTGTTGCCTAGTAACCAATTAATAACTACTGTTTTACTTTATTTTTAGCAAGTATATAGTATTTTTTTATCTTTTTACAAATAATCAACGTATTTTTCTAGATTCAAGATGCCTATGTCTAGCAATAAAGTTAGCTGCCCCATCTGCGACAAAGAGATGCGGAGCGATACTTTATCCCGCCATATTAAAATTCATTTCGCGCAATATCGATGCGACTGCTGTCCGACTTGGTCCTCGGAAAAGAAGACGCTGGTTGGCCATCTTGTTTCGTGTCCTCAGGGGGGAACAGGATTTAGTTACGTAAACGAGCCAGCCGATTGCCGCTGCGGGGATTCGCTCACCCTATCTTCCTTCACTGAGCATGAATGCTACACTCGACTTTTTTCGCGGAAACGCAAAACTCCGACTACCTCCCACTCATCCCCCATCAACTCTACTCCAGAACAAGTCGGCGGTGGCGACTCCAATAACGAACCTTCAACTTCGCGAGATTCTATTTCCCCAAACAATCCATTTCAACCACCCTCTAACGGAAGCGCACACGGACGACTGTTTACCTATAACAACGACCTCGCAGAAACAAGACTCGACGCTGAATTAACATTAAACGAAAATTTTCCACACATTCAAGAACACGTTAGTAGCCATCTACAAAGTGCTTTGGGAACTTTTTTAAGAGTCTGGCTTACAATCAATATCGTAATGGAGCGTGAAACCAGCGAGGGTTTTCAAATTGAATCATTCTGTTTTAAATCTAGCGGTAACAATAATCAAATTCTAAGTAATAGCGACTTTAATAACTGGTTTTCTAGCGCCGTCAATCGTATCGATCAGCTGTTAAGCGTGTTTCTCTGCCTCGGCTCGGGTTGGCGCATAATAGCCATCGAGCGAATAACTATTGAGATTGCGCGGTCCCAACGCAACCCCTATTTAAAGGGTCAAGGCTTCAATAATTCTAAATTATTATTAAATAAAAAATGTACCGTAAGCGTAGACTGCCCGCTGGGGGAATGCTTTAAATACGCAGTATTGGCCGCCGCAAATTATAAGAAAATTGATAGAAAAAATAATAATATTAGTAGAATTTCAACGTATACTCCTTTCCTAAACATGTTTGATTTTTCCAATTTAAGTTTCCCGGTGGACAGAGTAACTGGTATTCCCCAGTTTCTGAAAGCAAACCCTATATACTGTATAAACCTTCTTTATTGGAGTAATACGGAAGAACTCTCCATTCTAAGTCAGCCAGATAGCGCGCACTGTTCCGGTAAAACTGTACTAAACTTATTATTTATCGAAGCCACAAGCAAAAACCCCGCCCACTACGTAGCTATTACTAACATAGATAGACTAATAAATTCAAAAGATTCTAACGGTAACAAGACGCACTGCGAACGATGTCTCAGAGGCTTTTACACTGACAAATCATTGGAAGAACATCGAGAGCGGTGCTATACGGGTAATCGCCAACTCGAGTATATGCCCGAAAATCTCTTGGTTAAATTTGACAGATACGATAAGACTCTATCCCCTCCTTTCTGTATATACGCCGACATTGAAACTATTCTAGAACCTACAAACAATATTAAACTCCCACAGAAACATATAGCTAGCGCGGCAGCCTTTTATACAGTACCAAATCAGAAATTAATTAACCCTCCTAAAACAGATGTTCAAATTTTCCATGATGATGGCAGTAACCACGTAATGCGCAACTTTCTAACCGCTATGGAAAGTCATTGTAGGGAGTTATACGATTGGTCCATTTCTAGCACAAACACGCACGCCCCCATGCAACTCACTACTAGCCAACAAACTGACTTTAATAACGCTACACAATGCTACGTCTGCAACTGTAATTTAACCCCCGATTCGCATAATTTAAACCTCAATGACAATCTCAGCACCAAAGTCCGCGATCACGATCATTATAGCGGGGAGTATCGAGGGGCTGCTTGCGTCAGCTGCAACAGGAAACTTTCCCTAAAACGGAATAATTTTTATATTATATTTCATAACTTGAGGAAATTCGATATGCATTTACTGCTAAAAGAAGGAATGACCGATAGTTCTAGAACACACTGGAAAATGACTGTAATACCAAAAAACACTGAAACTTATATTCACCTTAAAGTTAGCTTTCCAATCGATCCGAGTACACCAACAGCCAACGCTAAAGAAAGTATCTCCATTAATTTTCTAGATTCCTATCAATTTATGACTGCCAGCCTAGATAATCTTAGTAGTTATCTCACTAAAAATAATAGTAACCTAGCAACAGCCATACCCCATACACTAGCTCAAATGACCCAACTCTATCCCAATATTAGCGATAACACAATAAAAAACAAGGGCGTATTCCCATATTCCTACATTCAAAATATTTCAAACCTACACGAAACTACACTCCCCCCAATAGAAAGCTTCTATAATGATCTCAAATTGGAACAATGTAGCGCAGACAACTATCAGCGCGCGCTTACTACTTGGGATGAATTAAACTGCGCAACAATCTTCGACTATATGATTGGCTATTTGGTTCTAGACGTTACCCTATTGGCTGATACTTTCGAGCAGTTCCGATCCCTCTGTCTTACTAATTATGGACTCGAGCCCGTAATGTACTTCACTGCCCCGGGATTAACTTACGACGCGGCGCTGAAATTTACGCAATCAGAAATTCAATTACTATCAGACGCTTCCATCTACTCGGACTTTGAAACAAATATTAGGGGTGGTCTAGTTTTCTTGAATACACATTCCGTAGACGCAAGTATTCCCGATAAACCCGACTACGACTCCAGTCTCCCCGAGAAATATCTAATTCCCATCGATGCGAATAACCTTTACGGCTGCGCCCTGAGCCAGAAACTTCCCTACGCTAATATTAAACTCGTAACTACCCCCATAGACCTAGCTACAGTAGACGCGAGTGGGGACACTGGTTATTATTGCATAGTTGATCTACATTACCCGAAAGAAATTCATGATTTGACCGCCGATCTGCCTCTAGGAGCGGAGAAGATGTCAGTCCCTAAATCCTTTCTTAGCGAATACATGGAAGATCTTTGGGAGCATTACAATCTCACCGATACGGCTACCTGTAGACCATACAACGATACCTGTACTAAGCTACTACTACATCAGTTTAATAAGGTTGAATACGGTATCCATATTAAGCTACTTCAGCTCTATTTGAAGCTCGGTCTTAAACTTACACAAGTACATAGGGTCTACTCTTTCTCACAAAAATATATTTTCAAGGACTACATTAGTTTTAATACGAATAAAAGACAGTCGGCAAATAACCCATTCGAGGTTCTATTTTATAAGTTGATGAACAATGCCTTGTATGGGAAATGCCTCCAAAAGGTTAGAGACCGCGTTTCGTTCAGGTTATGCAATAGCGACGAACAATGCGATTTGCTCTTAGCCAAGCCCAATCATGAATCGTTTGTTGTCTTTACCCCCAACTTGAGTGGTCATACTTTCACTAAAGAGGCTGTTTGCCTAAATCAGGGCGTGTTCATCGGTTGCACTATACTAGATCTATCTAAGCTACAGATGTACGACCTATTTTACAACAAACTGAAGCCTCTAGAACAAAAACTGGATTGTCAGATTCGCTGTCTTGCCGGTGACACGGATTCTCTAATGCTAAGCGTAACTAATGCACCACAGCTAACCTTTCTACGGGCAATGTTTGAGGGTGGTTTCCTAGATACTTCCAACTACAGCACAACACATCCACTCTATACCATTAAACACAAAGCGGCTCTCGGCTTCGTAAAAAATGAGAGCTGCGGTCTGCAGTATAAACAGTGGGTTTTCCTTAAACCAAAGGTCTATAGTTTTCAATCCTATGATGCCCCAATCAAGAAAACCGCCAAAGGTGTATCTAGATCTGTTGTCGCTAAGCAACTAACACACGAGGATTATGCAGACTGTTTTGAAAACGAGGCAATGCTCTTCCGCTATAACTCTACCTTCACTTCTAGAAAGCATCAAATTTTTACTGGTCATGTCTATAAGAAGGCACTAACGCTCTGGGATACGAAATCATATTGGAGTAGTAAATATAGCAGCAAACCATACGGGCACTATAGCACTAAGCTTGTTAGACCGGCGAAACGAGTAGTAATCCCCCCTACTAGGATTTAAATTTATTTTTCTAGAATAAGAAATTGAACAACAAAATAGAAATAACCAATAAACAGTTTACCGGAAAAAACATTGCCAAATTTGAACTAGAGAAAATTTCACAGCAAATTACAGGTCAAAGTTGCTTAAAACCAAACATGTTTATCTACAAAGGTGACGATTCAACTTTAATGCTATTTCCCAGCGGCGCAGTAACAATTGTAGGCCTATGCAATAATTTAGCTAGTGAATTGCTTTATTTAAAACAAACTATTGGTATACAATTACAAAATTTGAAACTTAATACCGAAACACGAACTATTATTTTTCCAAGTGTTAATTTTAAATTATTAATGAAAAAATGTGGACATCATACAATTAATAATAAAGCAATATTTATTAGCTATACCCCCGAATTATTTTGCGCGATTAGAATATATATAGGACGTGCATATTTCAGTGTATTTCATAGTAATAAAATCGTTTCCATGTGTCCTGCCGGTGAATTCCCCGGATCATTATCTATTTTACAAACTTTATTATTAAATTAGTTTATTTACTATGGTATACATGAAAGTTTACTATATTATTTATTTTGTGTTGGTTTTTATTTCTCCATGAGTGGGGTTTGAATCCGTGACCATCGCCGTGTTACCTACTTTTTATAATTGCATTAGTAGGACTCGAACCCTGGTTTAACTTATTTTGTGTTGGTGTTATAATGGTCGCGAGTAGGGCTTGAACCCGTGACCCGCTGTTTTCCCTATTTTGTGTTTACTTTTTATAATTCCCATAAAACGGGATATGAATAGGGATCGAACCCGTGACCATATGTTTTTCCTATTTTATGTTTAGTTTAGTCTAGTTATTCTATGTTTACTTTTTATATTTTCATGACTAGGATTCGAACCCTGGTTTAACTTATTTTGTGTTGGATTTATAATGGTCGCGAGTAGGGAATGAACCTATGACCTCCTGTTTATTTTCCATAAAACGGGATACGAATAGGGATTGAACCTGTGACCATATGTTTATCCTATTTTGTGTTTAGTTTAGGTACTCTAGTTATTCTATGTTTACTTTTTATATTTTCATGATTAGGATTCTAACCCTGGTTTAACTTATTTTGTGTTGGATTTATAATGGTCGCGAGTAGGGATTGAACCCATGACCATCTGTTTATCCTATTTTGTGTTTACTTTTTATATTTTTCCATAAAACAGGATACGAGAAGGGGTCGAACATGTGACCACCTGTTTATCCTATTTTATGTTTAGTTTAGTTACTCTAGTTATTCTATGTTTACTTTTTATATTTTTTATAAAACGGACACGAGTAGGGATTGAACCCGTGACCATATGTTTTCCTAATTTATGTTTAGTTTAGTCTAGTTATTCTATGTTTACTTTTATATTTTCATCTCTAGGATTCGAACCCTGGTTTAACTTATTTTGTGTTGGTTTTTTAATGGTCGCGAGTAGGGATTGAACCTATGACCTCCTGTTTATTTTCCATTGGTTGTTTTATATTTAATATGTCACGCTCATCTCTCTTTTTCTTTTCATCTTCACTAAAAATATCTTCGGATTTTTTAAATTTTTTGGTAACGGAGCCATTAGTTTTCCTTTCTATGTGTTTCCATATGACGAGATAAATTGTCTTGTCTCATTTCTTTATTACAAACCAAACAACTTTTATGTCTATGCATTATAAAGCAATGTCAATTGATAATATTGAATTTTCACATTATATTTATGTTAAATTATAAATTTATGCTACAATTATTATTTATATTATAAAAAACAGAAATATTCGAGTTATATTGCATTATATATTTTGCATTGAAGTGGAATACTTTAGATGTTGGGGGAATCTGGTTTGCGAGGGATATTTGAATGGTGAGTATAACTATCCTTGAGAGCTAGTGCAACGCTATCTCACTATGGATGGGCTTTACCATTGTACTCGCATCTGCTCTCTCATTGGCTGCTCGATGCCTCCGATTAAGGGTCTAAGACCTTCAAGCTGACCTTTTGCTTAGTTTTCTAATTAGAAGGTCGTGAGTTTGCACCCTAGAAGAGCATTATTCTTTTTCCTAGCTCTCGGCTAACTCTAGTACACTCTAGCTTTGACTTTCCCGGCTATAGTGATAGTATGCAACCTTGGGAGTTAATGTGAGTACATATTTCAGTGTATTTCATAGTAATAAAATCGTTTCCATGTGTCCTACCGGTGAATTCCCCGGATCATTATCTATTTTACAAACCGTTAGGAGCCCGCTTGACAGCGGGATACTTACTGTAAGAATCTTCAGGATACATTACATTGACTGACACTGACTGACTGATAATTATCTAGGTTAAGGCACTTCCTGCCTGGCGATTTTGATGAAATTTTGCAAGTACATTGCTTTTGAGGTTCATAATCGCGTTACAAAATTTCAGATCGATTCTATGTGTGGTATTCGATATATTTAGTTTTTTGACATTGTTTTGTCGCGAAATTAAAAGCAATGGTAAAATAACAGCTGGTGTTCATGATGAAATATGGCTTAATATGTTATACACAGTCATAGTAAAACGTATTGGTTGCCAAGTTTTACTAGTAGGCTATAAGGAAAGTCAATGTTTACTCACACATAAGCTGTTGGTTTCTAATGTATTACCCCATAAGCTGATTGCTCTCCCAGTGCTTCCTAAGGGTATATCTACAATAAGGTTACTCACTCTGCTATGTTAGGGGGTGGATCAGGAGAATGAATTTTAGTTACACAAAGCAGTGTGTTGTGTCCTATTGCAGTCGATACTCACTGTGGATTGCAAAATGTTTTATAGTTGACCTACACTATAATACAGTAGTTGCATGTATTTAAGGAGCCCGCTCTGGCCTACTGCCTAACTTAGCAGTAATACCTATATTACATATACACATATTAATAATATTCTTATTTTTTTTATTACATACGATTTTTTAGCTGAAACGATTTTTTAGCTGAAGCATTAATAGTGTAAATTAATTTAATTATATTTTAATACCATTACTACATTGGCATACTGTAAGATAAGTTTTAATATTTCTTACAAATAGTGGTGCGAGCATAAATCAAATCACGCAAATTTAAAAGAACCGGGTGTGTTGTCATAGCAAAGTTTCAGTTTTTATTATGTGGGACGAGCCACAAAGTACTGCTGAGAAAGACTGAAAGGTTCAAAGACTGTATGTCAACAATGTTATTATTATTATAGTCTGCGCCACAAACAGAATATGCCAAATAATTAAATTAGCAATATAAATTTCAGAAAAATAGCTATCGGACTTGGCTGAAGAAATCGAATTATAATCCACTTAGTTTGTTATATTGATGATATTATTACTCTCTGGGAATGTGTTGGAATGGGAGATTGTAAATTATTATTGAACAGCAAATATTACATATCCCATAAAAGTCGTCATAATTAATTGTGTAGAAACAATTGTTCACCTTCTCGTTTAGATTAATTAGTAAATAAATAAATTAGTTTAGATATTTTCTGTTAGCGAATTTATTTCGAATAATAAAAAAGTGTGTAGGCCGATTGTATGGTTGTTTAATTTGCGTTATTATTTTTCGCCGCGACCTAGACTTCTATTAATTGTTAAATCTAATGGTTTTCAAAAAGAAAGGTAACCGTACCTGTACTGGTAAATCTAACTTGTTATTTATCTGGTTGTGAATCATGGGCATTTTCTTATAAATATTCGGTTGTTAGTGGCAGCAAAGTTTCATTTTTTATTATGTGGGGCAAGCCACAAAGTCAGCTATGTATCATCACACCATTTAGACAATTGTTTAGTTTAGTATTGGCTAGGATTCTTCCCCCCGGGCTCCTTCCAGCCAGCTTGCTGGCTCTCTAGTTTACTATGGTATGCATGAAAGTTTACTATATTATTAATTTTGTGTTGGTTTTTATTTTTCCGTGAGTAGGGTTTGAATCCGTGACCATCTGTTTATCCTATTTTGTGTTTAGTTTAGTTACTCTATGTTAAAGTGAATTTTCACATTATATTTATGTTAAATTATAAATTTATGCTACAATTATTATTTATATTATAAAAACAGAAATATTCGAGTTATATTGCATTATATATTTTACATTGAAGAGGAATACTTTAG
This sequence comes from Nemertoderma westbladi, assembly GCA_032718475.1. NCBI lineage: Eukaryota > Metazoa > Xenacoelomorpha > Nemertodermatida > Nemertodermatidae > Nemertoderma > Nemertoderma westbladi. The sequence goes on from JAUCBJ010007575.1 coordinate 42,308, forward strand.
ATGTGGGGGGGAACCTGGTTTGCGAGGGATATTTGAATGGTGAGTATAACTATCCTTGAGAGCTAGTGCAACGCTATCTCACTATGGATGGGCTTTACCATTGTACTCGCATCTGCTCTCTCATTGGCTGCTCGATGCCTCCGATTAAGGGTCTAAGGCCTTCAAGCTGACCATTTGCTTAGTTTTCTAATTAGAAGGTCGTGAGTTTGGACCCTAGAAGAGCATTATTCTTTTTCCTAGCTCTCGGCTAACTCTAGTACACTCTAGCTTTGACTCTCCCGCCGGCTATAGTTATAGTATGCAACCTTGGGAGTTAATGTGAGTAAAGACCAAGAGATTAGACTTCAGGCTCCCTCTATTGGTTCATTCTTCTTAACTTTATAAAATAACTCAACCCATATTTAAAGTTTTAAAAATTATGACTTAGTCGACTAATTTTCCAAAGTATATTATAAAAACATATAATTTCTTGAATTAATAGACCTAATAGTAATAAATAATGTGGGGGGTAAATACATTTATAATTCTAATATAATTATTAAGGATAAATAGTCCTAATACTAATATAATTATGTAATAGTAAGCAAAATTTTTATGCGCAACCATCAGAGATTATTTGGATATAAAAGATCACATAGCAGGAGGCTAACTTGCTGGGATCGACAAAGGCTTTGTGTGCGGTGTGCCGCTGTCTTATATCGGGTGGATGAGAGAGCCCCCTCGGGCGTAACATTGTGAACATGGGCTATATTGCTAGAGAGAGAACTACATATAAGACCATGGCCGGCCCTCATGCAAATTTAGCGGCGCCAAGGCTAATGGGGCACCTCGAAGACAGTATGGCTATAGTAGAGTAGAATCGACATACGAGTCCATAGCTAAAATACATCTGCCATGGAGCCTTCGCGTAGCACTATGCTCACCAAATATATTTATAATTCTCTATCCGCGAAATTTTCAGGAATTTTAAATTTTTGCCGTCGCTTCGCGGAAAAAATAAAAAGTAAACACAAAATAGGATATACAGATTGTCATAGATTTGATTCCCTACCCCCCGACCAGGGTCATTATGACCCTCCCCGGTGTTTGTACAACATTTTATAGCCCGGTAGTATTGGGGTTATTATGTGACTCATGAAAATAAATCTTAAATACAATACAACTGTTCCATCTTGGTGAAGTGGATGCAATGTATTTACAAATCGAGTGTGGATCAGGATAGTTTTCGTTAAGGTTTCACCTTGGTGAAGTGGAAGCATTGTATTCACATTTCGAGTACCATTTTTATTGAAACTATGGGGCATTTTATATTAGCCGATTTTTCAAAATTTGTAAAGTTTTGAGGGTTTTTATTGAAAATATAGGGATTTAGGGATTAACATTCAAATTGACTACGAAGAAGCCATAGGGATCATTAATGGTATGTTGAGACTCAGAAATTTTCAGGAATTTTAAATTTTGGTCGTCGCTTCGCGGAAAATATAAAAAGTAAACACAAAATAGGATATACAGATTGTCATAGATTCGATTCCCTATCTCGACCAGGGTCATTATGACCCTCCCCCGATATTTATACAACATTTTATAGCCCGGTAGTATTATGATTAAAGCTACTAAACTAAAACATAACAAAGTGCAATTATCCTATCTGTTCCAACTCAGTGTCACTAGTTTAGATAATATACTATAATAATAGTGATAGCAGATGCTTTTAATTTCGCGATGAAATAATGTTAGCAAACGAAATATAGCGAATACATCATAAATAGAGTTTTAAATTAGTATGGTTTTATCTGTAATTTTTTATTTTGAACGCAATAGTAAAAAGATTATTATGTGACTCATGAAAATAAATCTTAAATAAAATACAAATGTTCCACCTTGGTGAAGTGGATGCAATGTATTTACATCTCAAGTGTGGATCAGGTTTGTAGCCAGGATTTTTAGGTTGGGTAGACCTGGGAATATCAGAGTAGGCAGGCGGAAATGTTAATTTGGATAAATTTTACAATAGACTTAACTGATTAAATGTTTACAGCGGATAGAAAGCAAACCTACAGTAGGATGTACATGGAGTCCACCATTAGTTCATCATTTGTATACAAAGCATAATTTAAACAATGGACGAAATCGCGTAGATCCGCGTCTACTAGTCTACTGACGCATTAACTGTCTCCTTGAATGGCTTACTATCAATCATACTACTAAAAATTCATTGGAGAGTGGGATTGAACTCGTTGTATAGTAAAAAAGTAAAACGAGTGAAATACTATATGTATAATTACAGGATGGCTGGGTGCAACCTTCGTTCACCTACAACCTCCCCCCAGGTGCAATCTTTGTTCGCGAAAATTTTCAGGAATTTTAAATTTTGCAGTCGCATGGAGTGATAACCCTTAGGTGAAAGCTAAATTTGCTCTACTTTAATCAAATGGGGCATTAAAGCTATGAGTATATTTTCCTTTACATCCTCCCCCCGATCTTACACAAATCTGGGTAAAAGGCAGTTGAAGGGCTATCATTCCCAACATATGCGGTCCTCCCTTTAATGTTTCATTGTTCTATTCATAGTCGCCTTTGAGAATTTCTCGGGAAAATAAGGATGAGGGGCTATCACTTTCAACCCATGCGGCCCTCCCTTTCACGATTTCATTGAACTATCCATAGTATGAACAATCAAACCAAAGCCTTTGAATATAGGACTGAATATCCTCGCGTCTTATCAGCAGCGCCATGGCTAACGGCTTAATATTAACAGTGAAGCATCTAAAAGACAGAGTATCTATGATAGGGCAGAACAGCATACTTACAGCTTAGAGGTGGGCGCGCTGAAAACTTTGCTCGCCATCAATACACACAAAGCATCGCCTGATGGAATGAGTAATAGCGTGGATATTTTCATTTTGGTGAATAAAATTTATAGCATTAATCACGAAAATCGCTAAATAATATATTTTAACTAAAATCAACTCTGATAAACAACTTGCATATCGAGTTTGTAAAGGGATTGGCTGTTTATTTAGGGGTTAACATTCAAAATGATTATGAACGAGCAATAGGGTCATTAATGGTATGCTGAGACTCACTTATTTCATGGCTCGCTCTCATAGTATAGATTAACTAATAGAGAAAAATGAAAAATAATCGGTTAAATATCTTATATTTTTTAAACAATATGGGGAAACAAGAATAAATAATTTACCGACAACATCAATATTAAATAATATAACAACAACGGATAAATAATTTACCAACAACATTAATAATAAATAATATAAGAACATCAACAATAACAAAAGATATAATCAGAACAGTTTTTAATAAATAGAGACTGTTTACATTAATAGGGTTGCTGGCCTCCGAGAGTAACGTTTGGTTTAACCCTTTTAGGGCCCGATACTATTAATGGTTGCGATAATTTTCTCTTTAATAGATTGTTGAGATAGCCTTTTCTTGGGGGGTGAAATAGATTAAGGTGTGTTTGCTGCGGGAGAAAGATGCCTTCTCTGAGAGAACGTTTTAGTAATTCGAAAAGGCGCGCGATGGTAAAGTCGTTGGATAGGGTGATAGTGTTGGTATTTTTCGTATTGGTGAATATAATTTCTGTTGGTTTGTTCTCGATATGAATGTAAGGACTGAGATAGTAGTGAGAGTTGGGTGGGTTGGTTATATTTATCGTGAGAAAATCGCTGCCCCTAATATTGAGACCGTTGGTGAACTGAAAAGTGGTATTCTCTTCGTCTTTCATTAAAATGGGCCAGATACCGACATATTTTTCGGATTTGAACTTATAGATAAAGGCTGCGATACTGCTATTTATGAGATAGCGCTGGTGATTGGGGATCGTAATCTGCTTTGGTTTGAAAGTAAATTGTATAGCCATTTCCTTGAAGCTGATTAGAGCCTCGCGCGCTTGAATCGTGTTAGCTATAGTAAAGGATTCGTTAAATTTTCTCTCGGTTATCTGTAAATCAATTTCTGAATCACTGATACAACTTTGTATCGATATTCGCTCGGAAATGTTGTCTTTGTAGACGTTAAGTTCATCGCAGCAGACACATTCACTATCCTCGATGGTTGAATCGAACCATTTCAATTCGCCGACCTCGGTTGGTGTAAGAAGAATCATGCCCCTAGAAGAAACAATAGCCTTTCCATCGTCAACCTCGTAGCCATTGGTGATCGCTAAATTGCGCTCATTCCGAATATTTGTAACAAACCCAAAAGTGCAATAGTCAAAAGCAACCCAATTGCCCGGTTTTAGGACAAGGTGAGTAGTAGGATTAATAAAAGGGCGACAGATGTTTACATATTGTTGAAATAAATTGGCGCAGGCGACGGAAAATGTGATCCATGAACTGTTTACAGTGTCTTCCAGCTTTATTAACTCGAGTGGTTTCATTGGGTTAATACTTCCATAGGTGCCAACTCTATAATTGAATCCAAAGTAATAGGAGACTTTATTGGCGAAAAAGCAAGTGAGCTCATTCAATTTCTCGCCGAAAGCGAGAACATCCTTGTCGAAAAGTTTAAAGAAACGAGTCTCCTCTTCCTCGGTCGGAGTCGACGAGTTCCAGATGAGAAGAAGAATCGAGTTTGCGATACTATGAAAATCAAATAAGCGATCATCGGAGAAGAAGGAGGTTACAAGAGTGGTTAAACCCAGTAGACGATTTGCCACATCTTGGTTGATGTTTTCTCGAATAAAATCGACTATACTAGTTGGAATCGTAAACGTCTCGGGCGAAGTAGTTAGATTGAACGTTATTTTGTTGTCCCTTTTTAAAAGTTTGAAACCGTGGTTGGAGGAATGAAGTTTATTATCGTCGAGGGTTTGATATTGTCCATCGTGAAGTTCGTAGCAGGCACGGAAAATAAAGTGCGCGTAGTTTGCCGGAATCGGGATGGGTTGGTTTAAGGTTGTATTTATCGTTAACGGGAAGAGTTTGTTCGCCGAATCGAAATATAGACCAAACGAGTTGTCTTGTAGCATAAACTGATTTTCGTTGCAAACCAGATCGTTGCTTGAATAGCTGATTTCTGAATGTGCCATCGTGATTGTGTACCGGTAACTCGTTTAGGAAATAAAAATAAATAAATACTTTTACGAAAATAATTAAAACTTTTCAGGAAAACAAAGAGACAATGATTGGGAATGTGGTGAACGGGGGCTATTATAGAGGGGGCTAGAATGGGTTAGCCAATCAGGGAACAGGAGGGAGAAAAGATTGTATAATTAAACCAATCAGAGAGCAGCTTTGATGACGTCACATCAGGCGAGATAATGATTGCCCAATGTTATTCAATGGTAGACAGAGTGGCGCCATTGAATAACGAAGACAAAGGGGCCGCGAGAGGAAAGATTATAAAGTTAACGATAAGGGATCTATAAACCATAGAGCTAAATATAGGCATTATGTCATAGTGATCTCGTTGGTAATATAAAAACTAATTAATCTAAAAATAGAAATCAATGTATTAAGTAAAAGTAATACAATTAATTAATTTAAAATAAAGTACAAATGAATAAATAAAGTAAAATAGAATACAAATAATTAATTAAAATAAAGTACAAATGAATAAATAAAGTAAAATAGAATACAAATAATTAATTAAAATTAGGTACAAATAAATAAGTATTAATAAATAAAAGAGCTGCGGTGTCACTTATGACACCCTCTTGCTCCTCTCTGCGACAGTTAGACAACACTGATGACCCATTATGTGTCAGGGCGCTAATCAGTCTGATTAATTAGGATAATCAATTAAACCCTAATTAGGAGTCATATGACACCTGTTAGGGTTTAATTGTACTAATTAATTGATGACACCTGTCAATTAGGGTCTAATTAGACTAATTGGGAGGTGTCACCCAGACAGTCTGGCGCCAATGACACCCAATGACACCCATAGGGTGATAATCGGGTGTCATATGACACCCAATGGGTGTCAGTGTGGTCTAACTGTCGCAGAGAGGACCAAGACCCTACTAATTACAAAACCTCTGGATGGCACATTCACAATAATGCTACGCCGGGGTCATTGTGTCAAGATGAATGAACACATCTCCATAACCAGACTCTGAACAACATCGGAAGTGTTTTATTAGTCTCCGCAAGCTTTTACTTGAACTGAGCTGCCACCGCCTTGTAGGACATTGCATTCACCGTGTGGACCAGCCTGTGCATAATCTTGTGCTTTGGCGGCCTCATGGAACGACTATGTATGGTGGTAAGCCCATGACTTTCTTGAGACGCATTTTAAGAACACTGGACTTGAAGATGCGGATGATCTACCAAATGTCATGGGTGATAGGGAGTTGAGGTGGAGCAATTTTATTGACAATCCGACACATCTTTCTTAATATATTTGATATAATTAATGCAGCCGCAATGCAACATGCCGATAGTACAGTAGTAGTAGTAGTTATAGATGTTTGTTGATACCAATAGAAAGGTAGAAGAAATATTGGGTATAAAATTTCATCAATTATTATCTGCTTGTAGCAATTAATCTATATGTGTACCGACATTTGCTGGGGCTCATATCCATATACAATATATTAGACCAGACAGCTAAAATTTTCCATATGTAGATTTTCATCACTGATGTCATTTCCCATATCAGTTTTCAAGTTTGGCGGCATTTGTACAGTTTGTATGTCTGTTCGTTTGTCGAAAAACAATATGACACCTTACAAAGCTAAAATCACGGTAATTTCTGTTTTCTTGGACTCAGACTTCATTTACGGTATCAGTTTTGATGTTTGGCAGCATTTGTAACGTTTGTATGTCTGTCCGTTCGTCAGTCGATCTGTCTGTCAAAATACAATATGACATCATACAAAGCTAAAATCCCGGGAATATCTGTTTTCTTGGACTCTAACTTCATTTACTGTATCAGTTTTCATGTTTGGCAGCAATTGAACAGTTTGTATGTCTGTCCGTTTGTCAGTCAATGTGTCTGTCAAAATACAATATGACACCATACAAAGCTAAAATCCCGGGAATGTCTGTTTTCTTGGACTCTGACTTCATTTACTGTATCAGTTTTCATGTTTGGCAGCAATTGAACAGTTTGTATGTCTGTCCGTTTGTCAGTCAATGTGTCTGTCAAAATACAATATGACACCATACAAAGCTAAAATCCCGGGAATGTCTGTTTTCTTGGACTCTGACTTCATTTACTGTATCAGTTTTCATGTTTGGCAGCAATTGAACAGTTTATCATGTCTGTCCGTTTGTCAGTCAATCTGTCTGTCAAAATACAATATAACACCATACAAAGCTAAAATATCGGGAATGTCTGTTTTCTTGGACTCTGAATTCATTTACTGTATCAGTTGTCATGTTTGGCAGTATTGTACAGTTTGTATGTCTGTCCGTTTGTCAGTCAATCTGTCTGTCAAAATACAATATGACACCATACAAAGCTAACATCCCGGGAATGTCTGTTTTCTTGGACTCTGACTTCATTTAGTGTATCAGATTTCATGTTTGGCAGCAATTGAACAGTTTGTTTGTCTGTCCGTTTATCAGTCGATCTGTCTATCAAAATACAATATGACACCCTGCAAATTCTAAAATCCTGTGAATGTCTGTTTTCTTGGACTCTGACTTCATTTACGGTATCAGTTTCCATGTTTGGCAGCAATTTTACAGTTTGTAAGTCTGTCCGTTTGTCTGTCAATCTGTCTGTCAAAATACAATATGACACCATACAGAGCTAACATCCCGGGAATGTCTGTTTTCTTGGACTCTGACTTCATTTAGTGTATCAGATTTCATGTTTGGCAGCAATTGAACAGTTTGTTTGTCTGTCCGTTTATCAGTCGATCTGTCTGTCAAAATACAATATGACACCCTGCAAATTCTAAAATCCCGTCAATGTCAGTTTTCTTGGACTCTGACTTCATTTACGTTATCAGTTTCAATGTTTGGCAGCAATTTTACAGTTTGTAAGTCTGTCCGTTTGTCTGTCAATCTGTCTGTCAAAATACAATATGACACCCTATAAAGCTTAAATCATAGGAATATCTGTTTTCGGACTCTGAATTCATTTGCGCTATCAGTTTCAATGTTTGGCAGCAATTTTACAGTTTGTACAGTCAAAATATATTTTAACACACCGCAAAACAAAAAAATTCGATACGTGCTTTTTATTGTTCTCTGATTTCATTCCAATATCAATTCTCATGTTTTATGTCACCTTGACTGTTTGACTGTCAAAATATCATATATCACCCTACAAAGCAAGTTTTCTGGGACCGAATTGTCTGGGACCGAATTGTCCGGTACCGAATTGTTCGGGACCGAATTGTCCTAGGACCGAATTTTCTGGGACCGAATTGTCTGGGACCGAATTGTCTTGGACCGAATTGTCCGGTACCGAATTGTCCGGGAACGAATTCTCCTAGGACCGAATTTTCTGGGACCGAATTGTCTGGGACCGAATTGTCTGGGACCGAATTGTCCGGTACCGAATTGTCCGGGAACGAATTCTCCTAGGACCGAATTTTCTGGGACCGAATTGTCCGGTACCGAATAGTCCGTATCTTGATAGAAATATAATTCGGACCAAAAACAATTTAATATGAAAATTGAATTACAAATATTTATATACTTAGTTAGCATAATATTAATATGTATAAATTCAAGAATAAAAACGTATTAAATCAATAGCTTAATTTAATTTAATTTGGTCCTGGAAAATTCGGTCCCATTAAATATGTATGTTATGGGACCGAATTTTCTAAGTCAGTATCCGGTCAATTAGGTCCCAAAACACTAAATTAAAGGGACCGAATTGACCGGGATTGAATTGTCCTGATTCCATTTTCTTGGTGTCTGTCTTATTTTCGATATCATTTTTCATGTTTGGTGGCATCTCAACTGTCTGTCTGTCTTTCCGTTTGTCTGTCAATCCGTATGTTAAAAGATATTATATCGCACCACATAGTTAAAATCTTATGAGGTTTACCTGGTCTCGGATTTCATTTCCGATGTTAGCATTATTGATTGGCTGCAATGAAACTGTTTGTATGTTATGTCAGTATTGATGTTCAGACAGACAAAAAATTTCGTCCAGGAAATCCCATATAATGGCGAATATTTTAGAACAAAGTCGTCGTTGTTCTATTTTAGATTGTTGGTATGCCGTCTAACATTTTGATGGACAAACCAACATGATGGACATGAAAAGACAGCTAGCTAGCTAGCTACAGTATTATAACTCGAGAAATAAAAGATATGTCGTGAGGCCATTTTCACCTACCTATGACATTGTCATTAATTTAACATTAACATTTATTTGTCTAAAAAGGTTAAGCCTCTTAAGCAAAAAAAATTTGGCATAGAAACCCATAATTTCAATTCTCTTTCAATTTGTTTGAAATATGATTGTAGAAATATTTTGTCAAATTTTTCATGAAAATCTTAAGAGACACGAACAAAGATAAAATAAATCATACAGCCAGCTATAAAGTCCATCTATTACCTGATTGCTTATGGCTGCATGTTTTATTTTACCATTTAATTTGCAGCCATAAGCCCACAGTGGGCGCAAATGCCCTTATGGCTGCAGGGTAAATTATTTCCATGCAGCCATAAGTCATTTAAAAAAAATAAAAGTTTCAGTTAAATATATAATATAACATAATTTATATAGCCAATTGTGCCAGATATATGGTTCCTCCAATTCCCTATCGGGGAATATGAAGCCATAAGGCCGGTCATTTCTTATGGCTGCATGTGACCATAAGGCCATTGTCTTATATATGATGCAGCCATAAGACTTTACCCAATCGGGTAAAACCGGCATTATGGCTGCATGTGAGATACATATATATATATTACGTTAGCGGTGAGAAACAATCAAAATTCGAGTTCGATGAAGAAATAAAAAATTATAGATATTATCAGTCAAATTATATTAAATTATTAGGTTAACATTATGACAGTAAAAACGGTTTTTTTAATAAACTAGAGACGGGCCTAGCGGCCCGTGAAGCAAGTCGTAGGAGACAGTACGAGTCAAGTAAAAGCTTTTTGTTCAGTCTGATAATAAATTAGTGTGAGGGTAGTCCCGGTGGTGTACGAGAAACTTTCTAGGCAACTTCAAACTATAATTATTATGTTGTAATCATCTAATAAATTATAAAAGCTGTTGTGATTATAGAAGATAGAGAGCAGTTAGCGAAATGATTATTTTGTTATATCGGATAGAGTAGTCGGAGTCTCAGAGAGGAGTCGTGGTGTCAATTGATTAATAATAATAATAACAGCAGTCGTCATGAATTTAATACAATCGCGCACAAGAAGTGATAAGACAAATTCGTTCTTATTTTTGTAATAAATAAAACAAGTTGAGATGTTTCAATGTAAACCGCGATTAACAATTTACACTGTTCAATGTAAACCACGATATTATTATTATAACAGATTTTTATATTTCAAACTATAATGTTAGCCTTATGGAGAATCATTATGAGGCTGAGTAAACATTCAGCCTTATAAGCATACAGCCTCCCCAGTATTAATGTTGGCACAAAGATTTCAAAATAAAACAATAATGCGATGAGAGCATAATACAATACACTGTGTAGCCAACACACTGTTTAACTAACAGTAATTTAGCTTGCACGCCAATTAATTAACATAGCAAGGATGCATTGGGAAAAGTTATGCAGCTGAGACTGTAATAGCCAGCTAAACCAGTTAATGTTTTGTTTGATTACTGTCTGGGTTGTAGAGTAGAGTCATAATAAAACTTGGCACACAAAGTACTTCTTTGTTAGTTGCCCTTCCTATTGAATGCATTACCAGGCCATCTCTATACATTTTTCATGAGTGCCAGCTGGTGTTTTAACATTGCGCCTATGGCAATTTTCGTGTTTTGGGGCTATTTTTCGAAATAAAACAAGTTGAGATGTTTCAATTTAAACAGCGATTTCACAAGTACCCTTAGAAATCCAATTCCATGGTCCATGCAAAATTTCATCAAAATCGTTAGAGCCGTTTTTGCTCTAGGTCAGTAGCCAGTAGCCAGTAGCCAGTAGCCAGTAGTCAGTAGCCAGTAGCTTTTTTTTCTTACAGTAATCAAGTCTAACGACTTGCTAATAAGGTAAAAATGATCAAATTAAATAATAATGAGTCAATGCATTTCGGATTACCTCTTCAGGACTATTCAAGAATATTCAGGAATATTACGTTATATATTATATATTTTTTTCTTGCGCTGGGCAAAAGTGTATTTCTTTATTAAGGAAAACAATAATTAAAAGCGATAAAAAGTTTATATTGTGACTGTATTTTCTTTAGCACCCAAAGGTTTGACCTGTAATAAAACTCACAGATGGGATCAATAGTTTAACTTGCGCTACCCACCCCCCCCCCCCCCCCCCCCCGGCCCAATAAATAGGTTTTGAATATTTTTTTAAAATCTCAATATTGTTTCAGTTAGTTTCAGAGTTTTCACATAAACATGCATATGGACCGCGCTAAAAAAATGTTAAACTATAGCTATATGATAAGGTTCATTGACTTGGAACTTCCCACAAAATTGTAAATATGATTTGTGTGTACTCGATTATATTCAATGTTATTACAGGAAATACAAACCACTGTTTACAATATTGGCAAACCTACATCCGACATTATTATATTTGTGGCAAGTTCATAGAGTGACATTTAACAAATATTTACATCCAGGGCTTTCAGAAATTCAATTCCACTATTATCAATTTCAGTGATAATGTCGTTTAAATATAAATGGATTTTACGAAAATCGAAGTCATCACGGGGACCATAAAAGGTATTGTTATGTACTATATCGAATTACTTTAAGCAATGCTCCGAAAAATGTATGTACAATGGTCCATATTTGCTCTTTAATTTTCCGGATTTTTTATCAGTCCATGTTATAGTTCCATAAGATCGTACAACTACTAGTTTTTCAGTTTTTTCTCCTGTTCTTTTGGCCACAGTTGCCCTGGCAACGCGAAATTTGATTCGATAGTTTTGAGAGAAGTAAAAGATTAAAATGTTACAATTAATATTTAATGAAATATAATTTTCAAAAATCGTCTCAAAAAAAGTGCCAAAAGTAGGGTTAAAAATGGTGCTATAACTCGGAAACTACCCAATATTTTTGAAAATGCTTTTCACTACTAGGAAGACAATAGATGTTTAGGAAAAGTCATAAAATTTCATATTCCCAACTGCGTTTGTTTCAGAATTATAATGAAAAAACCACGGGGGGGGGGGGGGAGTGGGTCATATTGACCCCCCCCCCCCCCGGGTTTAACCCTATTAGTACCGGGCTATAAAATGCTGTACAAATACCGGGAGGGGGTCATATTGACCCCCCCCCCTCTAAAATCTACAAATATTTACGAAAACGTCTGATTTTTTGTTTGTACGTAGGTATCACTTGTCTGGATCCGACCGAAAAAAAAATTTTCGAAAAAATGTACTGGGGTGGTTATATTGCAGCACCAAAATTATAAGTAGTGCACAATTTTCACAAAATTTGAAAGTTACATTTTCGGCTAATTATTTTTCAATACAGGTTTTCTGGGGTGCAAAAAACATTGGAAAATATTTAAAAATGATATGATTACTATAAATGGCCGTTTAGTCCTCTCTGCGTAGGAAAAAAATGAAAAAAACAAGTAACCAGCACTTTTCAGGTAGAACACAAAATTTTTAATTCACTTATACGATGCTATAAATTCACATTTTCAGGTTTTCGATTGCGCTGATTCTAATGGAATACATTTCTAATATGCCAGATCATTGATACTTGTATTTTTCGGCGTAATTTGGCAAATTTTGGTGCTAGCACCAAATTTCGTACCCATCACCAAAAAGTACAAGTTTGCGATGTCCAGTGCTGTTTTTATGGATTCCATCGGATTCAGGGCACCAAAACCAAAATTTGGCACCCACCGAAAAAAACAAGTTTGAAATTTCTAAATCAATTTATATGAATTCCATCAAATTTCTAACACCAAAAAACCGGTGTGAATCAAAAATAGAGATGTTACAATTCATATTTAATGAAATGTAATTTTCAAAAAACGTCTCAAAAAAAGTGCCAAAAGTAGGGTTAAAAAATGGTGCTATAACTCGAAAAGTACCCAATATTTTTGAAAACGGTTTTCACTACTAGGAAGACAATAGATTTTTAGGAAAAGTCATAAAATTTCAGATTCCCAACTGCGTTTGTTTCAGAATTATAATAAAAAAACCACGGGGGGGGGGGGGTCATATTGACCCCCCCCCCCCCCGGGTTTAATAGGGTTAATAGGGTTAACGTTTTCATATCGCATTCCTGATGACATATCTACAACAATTAAACAAATGTATGTAGGTATATTTTTTATTGTCATTATTAAGACTTTAACAAATAGTCAAAGCTGCAAAAACAATGAAACAATTAAAAAAGCAATATATATAATACATTATTATATTAATATATGTAATACATATTTATACTGTATAATAACATAATTATATGAGTCATCATGTCATTGTACACCTGAGTGAAACCATGCTTTCCCTTTGCGGTTGAGGAAAAGTCCTTTTCCATTTTCCTATATAGCAGAAAACGTATGACCTACATATCTATGCAAGATATTGTTTGAACTATTGATTAACTGCTGTTCAGTACAGTACTGTACAGTGAATGGATTTTTAACAAATAAAGTCACACCAAAAAATTGTATTTCACCAATTTAAATAATGTGAACCCAAAAATAATTATTCAACACCAAAATAAAATTAACATTTTTGTTTGATTTATGGAAAAAATAATTTGTGTAGTTAAAGTTTCCACAAATATTTGGTGCTGGAAGGATTGTTTTGGTTGACAAGTAATCAGCTCTCACACTTATTTCACACTAGTAACTATTGTAATAGTTATTTGATCATTTATGGCGATATTTAATTTGGGTTGTATTAATTTTGGTTATTATTATTAATTTGTATTAAATACAAATTTTTGAAAATTTTTCGCATAAATCTATGTCGCGATCATATACAATGCACAATTAACATAAGTAGGTTCTATTGCTACGCGCGCTGTAGTCTAATACTAATACGTATGCTATATTAAATGGCTAACAAATAATTACGTTACTCAATCGTAACCTTCTACAAGACGTTGCTATAGTTCGTAGGTCAAACTACTTGGCCTATGGCGTTGTTGCCCGTAGTTACCAGAATGTTCCCTTGCCAGTTCTAATAAACAAGGACGGCCGGTTGGTCGATTGAAATAGTGTTTTGGTTTGAACGGTGGATGATAGTAGTCAATTCTTTTCTTTGTAGGTAGAGTAGTTATTGCCCTACATAATTCATCCCATGAGCTATAATGGTTCATGGCGCGGGCTATCAGTGGGGTTAGACCTTCTTTAGTATTAGGTAAGTCTGAGACAGCTTTAGTCCGGGAGTGAATACTCAAACGTGGGTCTGAGTTTGGGCTGTCCGATTTGTTTATATAGTTATTGGTTATTGCGTCAATGTGTTCTCCATATTCGTCCGTATTAAGTCGGGATGTCGGTTGATTGTTGTTGCTGGGTTTACTGGATTCACCACAGAATTTTGAAAACTTTGTCCCAAAATCGGGTCCTCCCACCTCGAATTCCTCCGCTTCCACAACATAACCGGGTTTAGGAGAATGGATGTAATTGGTCGATATGTTTTCTGAATGAATGTGATTGGTTGATATATTGTCACTAGACATTCTTTCGTTTAAAGTCTTTATCGATGGGCCAGTACAGAACCAACCGATTCTGGTTCTGCCAGCGTATGTGGTTAAAGGCAGAGGCGAACTAGGGAGTTTTTGTAAAATTTCCAGGGCCTCTGGCGCGTTCTGGCCGATTAATAATCGAACTCCAGGTCGATCGAGTTTATATCAAGGGATGTTATTACGTTTCACAAAGTCATCGTTGTCCCAGTTAAACGCAGGTGCTTGACTATCGGTAAAGTTCTTAATCGCAACCACCTTGATGTTGTCTAATTTACATATTTCATTTATATCACCGGGGTCAGATAAAGAAATTTTGTAATAACGAGTTTGTATAACTGATTGCCAGGTTTGCATTACGCCGAGATAGATTTAATTTCATTGGTTGTCCGTCTGCCTTGCTAAATAACTCCTCTGCAAGGTCTTGATCAATGAAGGATCCAGAGCTTCCTGTATCCATTAGGGCGTTTACGATGACGCTACGGTTGTTACAGTGTAGTCGAACTTGCAAAACGGGGAATTCTCTAACACCAAGCGATTTTGGGTCCGTGGTCTTTAAAGATGTATGTCACGGTTTATATCGGCTGTTCTGGGCGTAATGGTGGCTCATACGTGATGGCTGTACAGACCACTACATTATTGCAACTTTCCTCGTCCATAGAGAACTCGTCCGTATAGAACTCCTGTTCGGTACTTCCCCTCATGTCATAAGGGGAATAATCGGTAAATTGAACCTTTATTTCCACATGGGGGTCTATATCCTAATGATGCTATAGGTAGTGATGTTTTCCATTACACTTAACACATTTGTAGGTGTCCCGTAAATAACACTTGCTTCTATTGTGTCCGGCGCACAAGCACAGGAAACATACACTTAAAGAGGTTATAGTTTCTCTCCGTTTTTCCAAAGACATTCCAATAAAGTCTGGACACTGCGGGAGCCTATGGGACTCTTTACTACATAATAAACTATGAAGCGCCGTTTACGCCAAAACTATCTGAATAAATATTATACTCAAGATGTGTCAATAAAAAATATTATACTTAAGATGTATCTAAACGTATCTCGGCCGAGTTTTCGAGTCTTTTCGAGAGTTTTTTTCGTAACGAGGCCTCCCACCGCTGATACCTCCAACCAGTTCTACATTGGCCTCAGCCATACAGCCATAGGCATAGCTGCACACGTGTAGGATAGTGAAGAGAAACGGTAGCAATAGGATGCAGGTTTATGTACTGTACTGCTGTAATACTGTAATTATTGCAAATACAATGCCATTTTAAATTTCCCGCCGTTAATATTTTAATACTTTCTCGGCCGAGAAAAACTCGGCCGAGAAAAACTCGGCCGAGAAAAACTCGGCCGAGAAAAACTCGGCCGAGAAAAACTCGGCCGAGGAAAAACTCGGCCGAGAAAATCTGGGCCGAGAGAAAAACTCGGCCGAGAAAAACTCGGTAGAGAAAACTCGGCCGAGAATCTCGGCCGAGAATTTAGATACATCTTAAGTATAATATTTTTTATTGACACATCTTGAGTATAATATTTATTCAGATAGTTTTGGTGTAAACGGCGCTTCATAATAAACAGCCGGCGTTATAGGTCGCTGATGTAATTATCGGTTTAATAGTTGTTTCAGGCCTTTACCCCTTTGATCGCTGCGTTTCTGGCTATCCGAGATATTGGGTTGGGTTGGGGTCTACCAACACCAACACGGACAGCCCCGTAAAACGTTAATATAGCACTGCGTAACGGTATACCGTAAACTCATACATGGTTAAATATCGGATATATCGGACTTTGCACACGGACCCAAATGTTGGCAGATACTTTGCACACGGACCCAAATGTTGGCAGATACTTTGCACACGGACCCAAAGGATGTCATATACTTTGCACACGGACCCAAAGGATGTCATATACTTTGCACACGGACCCAAAGGATGTCAGATACTTTGCACACGGACCCAAATGTTGGCAGATACTTTGCACACGGACCCAAAGATGTCAGACACTTTGCACACGGACCCAAATGTTGGCAGATATTTGCACACGGACCCAAATGTTGGCAGATACTTTGCACACGGACCCAAATGTTGGCAGATACTTTGCACTCGGACCCAAAGGATTTCATATACTTTGCACACGGACCCAAAGGATGTCATATACTTTGCACTCGGACCCAAAGGATGTCAGATACTTTGAACACGGACCCAAAAGATGCCAGATACTTTGCACACGGACCCAAATGTTGGCAGATACTATGCACACGGACCCAAAGATGTCAGATACTTTGCACACGGACCCAAATGTTGGCAAATAATTTGCACACTCACCCAAATGTTGGCAGATACTTTGTACACGGACCCAAATGTTGGCAGATACTTTGCACTCGGACCCAAAGGATGTCAGATCTTTGCACACGGACCCAAAGGATGTCATATACTTTGCACACGGACCCAAAGGATGTCATATACTTTGCATACGGACCCAAAATATGTCAGATACTTTGCACACGGATCCAAATGTTGGCAGATACTTTGCACACGGACCCAAAGGATGTCATATACATTGCACACGGACCCAAAGGATGTCATATACTTTGCACACAGACCCAAAAGATGTCAGATACTTTGCACACGGACCCAAATGTTGGCAGATACTTTGCACACGGACCCAAACGATGTCAGATACTTTGCACACGGACCCAAAGGATGTCAGATACTTTGCACACGGACCCAAATGTTGGCAGATACTTTGCACACGGACCCAAAGGATGTCATATACTTTGCACACGGA